>VBVQ01004332.1:0-15160 GCA_011636635.1 Tetramorium simillimum | reverse complement strand
GAAACAAGTGAGGGACGATCCGGAGGGAGAGAACGGGTCAAAGGGGATAGACAGCCCGCAAATTTGACCTGACCTAGTCGTGATTTTCTTGTTACTCCTGTCGTTTCTGTGTCTCTTTCTCTCGTCCCGCTCCTCCCCCTTTTTCGCTTTTTTTTTCTCTTTTCCTATCGCTTTCTTGCTTTTTTTTCCTTCCCTTTCTTCCCCCTCTGGTGCATGTCTTTCGGTAACGCGTACGTTAAAGTCTCTCGCGTGGTGAATGATTGGCTGGATAAGTTATCGTTTTGCCCCGGTGGCGAGTTCCAGCATCGGTGACTTTTTTTTTACCGGTGTTTTTCCGCTTCGATTTTTTCGTCGTTATGAAGGAGAGGAGGGAGGATGTATACCGCAGTGGAAAGATATGATGCAACTGAACGAGGAAAAGATCAGTACCTCGTAATATCCCCCGATTGTATCCCGAACAAATTTCGGTGGTCCATCCGATGATTATTCACGCGATCGACTCACTGGAAAATTACATTTTCAGTTTGCGCTCAGATGCAGCAGTGTGCGCATTTTTCATGTCAGTTACATAAAATATGTAAATGACGATGAATACTTCTGCAGTAGAAAACAAGTGATATGTAATCTTTATTTGACAGTTTTATAATTTAATTTATTTTTAGGACAATTGTTCCCTAGTGTGATTATTTCATATTATCAGATTCTGAGAAAGAAAATATATTCTATCCGAAAATTTTTTGACCAATTTGCTATTTATTCAAGACTAAATCATAAATGTAGTAGTTACTTAATCCTTTATTTGCTACATAATCATGTGTTTGATTAATTTTTACTGCTTTTCGTTTTTATCCAATTTTATAAAACATGGAAAGTTAATTTATTTACGTTTCATATTTACGTAAGCCTCGTTATGAACCGAGTCACGTTTCTATGTAGGTAAATATGACTTGTATAAAAATATTCAATAATACTTTGAAATATCGCGAAAAGCGTAATAAGCACTCTGCTCGCTTACATCTACCGTTGCTTATTCATTCACTCGTTTGTTTGTATACTCAACCATTCACTCGTTGTCTCAGTCACATTCGATCTATGGCGCATTCATTCGTTCGAGCCAGTCATGCACATTCTTTCCTCGTCATTTCATTAACTAAATGCGACAAATGAAGTATGCGGAGTAACTTTATTTGCACGTGTTATTTCTCAGCTTGTTAAAGTATACCGCGTCGCAGTATTGTCGTAAAATGCACAAATGAGCAATCACTGAAGAAATATTGCAAGATATTTTCTTATTTGAAAATTGTTTTTTATTTTGCCAAACGAGGATATCCAGAAACACAAACAAGTAATACGATACACTATGATGTATTGATTGATCGGCATTGAGAACGTATGCAATTAATGAAACTTCTTTTTCGTCGGCTTTATTCAATCTATATGCAAAAACAATTAAATTGCTTCCGGAGTATATTTCATTGCGCGCGCTCTTTGTCCTTCCTCTCTACTCAAGGGGCTTTTCAAGGAGGCATTCAAGGTACGACTGAGCGGAACACCCACTCTGCTATTTACTATCGGACCTTCCGAAGGAGAGAATTCCGTTTGTTGTCGGTAGCCGCGTAAGCCGATGTATTTTAAAAATCGCGAAAATAAATATATTTCTTATTTAAAAAAAAATAGAAAAAGTAAGCGAACGGGTAAAATTTTTATTCGGACATGATCTCGCGTAACATTTACGTCCCACGTGAAGTGAGAAGAAAGAAAAACAAATGGCGAATAACTAACTAAGCCGGAGTAACTTCGATTACGTTACGGCCGCGCTAAAAAAAGGCTAAAAGGGCGATACGTGGGTGGTCCTAGAAGGGTGCTGTTTCACGCAGCACCAAGCCGGTCCGCCGCGTCACCTAACAGGGTCGTTAAAATGACAGTAAATGCTTCAGCGGGTGTCGAAACGGACGACGGACGGCGAGAGGAGTCATACGTCAAAATTAACGACCGCCTACCCGCTGTCGCTCCGATTCTCCGGCGCGCATGGAGCGTTTCGTCCCTTCTTGTTAATTATCGACTGCAACACTTCTCTCTCTCCTGCTCTCTTTGTTCAGCTTCCGCAAGATTTAGGTTTTACTCGCCTCATTTCCCAGTCTGATTTGGAGGCGAGCGCGCGAGCGTTTGATCCTCTCAGAGGCGCGAAACAATAAACTTTTTTCCGTTTCTTTCTCACGAAGAACGTTATATTTTTGCACCTTGCTCGCCATTATCAAAGCGCGATTAAATTGGCAATGATGAAAACTCAATTAATTACGATAGCAACAATGAAAATTAATGTTAGAGACGGTATTTTTTTTAACGGTTACGTTAACATTGCTTGACATTGTAGTGGACATAAAATGTACGATTATCAAATGTAAATGCAACGTTATACCTTACCGTTATACCGTGGAAGTGAAGCGAGTCGCTTTTTCCCTGGCTGGAGAAAAGAAAAAAAAGGAAAGGATCACACGAGGGTGGTCCCCATTCACCGACGAAATTGTTAATTATCGATGCTTCCGCATTTGCGCGCTTTTGTTCTCACCTCTCCTACCGCAAGAGCGTTCGTCCTCGCCGTGAAGAGCGCCCGAGAGCGCCTTAAAGAGCTCTCGTTTCAACGGCTGATGAAAATACTTAAGTGAAACCGCCGGCACGCGCCGAGACGCCCGGAGAGAAGAAATCGAGCATTCGGATACTATCTTTCGAAGCGCGTCGCGCACTCCCCCTTTCGATTTTATCATACATTTATACTACACGCGGCGTTCTCCACGAGACGTGCGTGTAATCTTTAACACAGGAATCTATTTTTTTTTTTTAATGACGTTCTTGGGGTTGAGTCTTCGACTCTGTCGACGAATCTTTCCGCGAACATCGACGCGGTCAATGCGAAAGCTCTATTCGCTTTTTCGCTTTACGGAGAAAAGGTCCGTTGCAGATTGCCTGCTGGGCAAGCTACTGTCTATTTCTGCAGCGGATCGTTATAGAAACAATGAACGCGAGTTTCTTCAACACGCATGCTTCTTCGAACGTATCGCAATTCCCCGCCCGGTCATGATTCGTTCGGACGGATTACTTTTCACGGAAGGAGTCGCCGCAAATCGCCGTTCGCCGTCCTTTTCCCGCAATCCTCTGTGCTTAATCCTCGCGCGTCTGTTGCTCGCGTAAAAAGTAACGCTGTCCTGGGGTGCCAGGGGGATCTCTCTTCGACAGATTTATCGAAACAACGTATGATTGTGTTATGTTAAAAGGGACAGCTTGATTAGCTTAAGAAAAACTCCATTAGTGAGAAGGTAACTTATCACACGGAGCACAAAAGAGAGTTGGATTTAACGTACCCTGGTATTATTCCGGGATTATCCGCGAGTAATTTCAACAAAACCGATTCTGTTTGCGGAAGAGTAGCGCGGCGGCGGTTTTAATCGCGTATTCATTCGCGGACACGCGACTCCGCAAAATTTTTCTGATGCTAATTACGTCATGGCTTTAACGTCGACTGTAAAAAAGAGCTTAGGACCGAATGATCTTCCTCGACGAAAGAGATATTCCACCAATTGTCGTTTTACTCTCCTCGAACATTGTTTCAAGTTACCAGCTAATGCGATTGCTAATTACTACAATTAAAATTACGGAATACGAATGATGTAAAATATTATGCATAAATTTTACTCCATTATTGTACAGTAAATAATTCTTGCATTATTTATGACACATTTGTCAATTATTATTTTATGTCCATGTTTGATATCACTCATATTTTTTTCTTTTATCTCAATTTTTATCGAATATTTTTTATGTACAGATGTTTATGTAATTTCTAATTAAGATGACATCTATATCATGCCATTAATAGCATGATGAACTACCTTTATGTTCTGTTTAAAAGATAAAGAAAGATAATGGTAATTAACGTGACAAGTTATATAACTAATGATACATTGCTCATTTAAGATTATTTATTAACATAAACAGCGTTTTTAAATGCACGATAAAAACTGATAGCAACAAAAGTTTTTTTTAGAACTGAAAGATTTCCAATAATTTTTTATATATGTATATATATATAAATAAAAAATTAATATAACTTTATATGAGTAAGCATACATATTTGTACATATTTAATTTTTTTTATCAAATTAATTTTATATTATATCAAATTATATCCGCAACCAAATTTATTTATCACATTTTTATTTATATTATATATCACAGTAAGCATAATAATCTTACATCTTAGCGTCGCAGCATCGATCAAAACAACTTGCAACTTGGTTACCTGACGTTCCCTAATTACTACGCGAATCTAATTACCTAATGATAAACTTAACAGATAAACGTCAATATATCAGGCAGCAAACATAAATATTGATCATTGACTAAACTCGTGGCCAAGCATTGATCCATTTCTCGCGGTATACTGCAAAGCTAGTTCAATTTTCGCTGCAATTACATTGCAGATTTTAAAAATCAATATTATGCGTATGTCTGAATAGTACAAGTGTACTGAATAATAATCTTGCGTATTACTTATTTATATTTTCTTATGATTTTAATATTTAATGATTTAATCATAACATCCAGAATGTCAGGTTTTTATATTGCTTGACAATTAAACTCCAACGTTAAAGCTATTAGTTCTTTCTATTTTATTTCCGTTAAATTAAATATTAATATTCGTAAAATTTCAATTAAATTTAAATTTTCAATTTGATGATGAATTGAAGATAACAGAATTGGGAAATCGATCGAAGGTTGAGGATTAGAAATTGAGAATCGCGTTGTAGGTCGTCGGAGAATCATAATAATTATTGCGTATCCGCTTTCGGAATGACCATGTCTTATTCCGACCTTAATGTGACATGTGTCTCAATATAATTGTGTCCGATGCTGGTCGGGTGTAACTGTAAAGAAACAGAATTTAATCGAGCAGAAGCTCGATATAGTAGCTCACACTCTTTCTCGCTTACGTACCCCTGCGATCAGCTCTCGAAGGCCGGGGTGTATCAAAGTGAGTACTCTTCGGCCGTCGCCATGCATTGATCCGTTTGTCTCCTGGTGCTTTCAGTGAGCGGGAGGACGGGGACCGGCGGTGCGCCCCTTTACGGGCGCCTGGTGGCCGAGGAGCCCATGCCCTCCGCGGTATGCAGTGGAGCTGGTGCCGCGGGTGGCGGGGCTGTCGGCGGGGTTCCGCAGGAGACCCCCTCGGACATTCACGCCATGCAGGCCAGGATACCCCACAGGTTTCGCGATCCAGCGACGGCGCCCCTCAGGAAACTCAGCGTCGACCTCATCAAGACCTACAAGCACATCAACGAGGTAAGAACTCCGCTGTCACGACTTACCTGTAGAAGGCTCGGCGGGCTCCCGCCGCGCCCAAGTTCGCGCTGTGCCTTTCCTTACGAATAATCCTTTCTTCAGAACGTGTATCAAATTTCTTATATCTTACGTTTATTTAAATTTTATATATATATGTATATGCTGTCATATGAATTATTATTATTATTAACGGTTGTCACATCAGGAATTTTACGATATGCTGTAATCGAGAAGGTATTTGAAAAGGTGACAAATATATACAGAATTTTATCACGCCGATAGCTTATCAGGGGCCATATTGGTTGATTCTGTCTGTCATCCGTATAAACTGTCTGATGTTAGAACTGATTCTTTATTGTCAAGAAAGCGCGTTCTGAGTTTTTGTATCGGCCAAGATGAGATATCCAAAAATAAAATTATCGGCGTGCATTGTTTATACTTCCATGCTTTGTATGAGGCAATGAATGAATCCTTATAGTTAGGTCATGAGAAAATATCTTTATCGACATTGCTTGTACCGATTGTCGATGAGAGAAGGTAGACATGGTGGTTCGGAAACTTTATCTTGGCATTTGTAGCATTTTTGATAACGAGAAACCTGTTAGCAGGGCTATATACATATTTATTACAAAGAAATATCTAAAAATTTTTTATCTTGGGTCATATCTTGTGGGTCTAAAATTCAATTTTATCGCGTAAATATTAGAAATGATTATTTTGTCTTTTAGATTGAAATCCATCAATCTAGTCGTAATCTTCTGCCGGAACTTCCTCATATCGTTCTTATGCGTCGATGTATGCATCACTTATTGAAACACTAAATTGATAAGCGATTTGATCGCAATTATAGAACGTAAATAATGTCGCGATAAGATCAAACGTTACAATTTTGACGTTAAGACTTTTGAACGAAGAGAGACGGATGTTCATTTGCGCAAGGATTATTTGCGGATTATTTGCTTTCCGTAATCAATGCAATTATAACGTGCGAACGAATAAACAACGTCGCGAAATCATTATCGTGTAAAAGATGGGGAGAAGAAAACTTATGGATCACAATGGTTTGAGATCATTGTACCTCGATCTTTGCGATTTGCCGCTGTATTGGACTATCTCTCGGAAATCGTGCACGAAAAAAAATATAGTAGTAAAAATTACAATAAAATTTTTATTTTTCTGGGATATAATGACATTAAAATTAACATTATATTTTCCTTTAGAAATATTACATACATTTTACATCTTACAAGAAAACTGCTATAATTATTTAGATATTTTAACTACAATCAAAACGATCAAATTTCACTAAAATAAGAAAGAAATTTTACTACTTACGGATGCGCTTTTAGCGTACAAATTATGACATCGTATAATAATTTTTAGATCACAAAAATTGATATATAAGTATTATTATAAATATATTGTAAGTTTTTACATGTCGATTTAAGCACAATTTAAAATTTTCTTGTAACATGAATTACAATTTTTTTCTAATGCAATTTTTAATGTAATTAGTAAAGACATATATTTCGGCTTTGCAATATATTTTAAGAAGAAGTTTTTTTTATAATGTACGATATTTCCTCCGAGGGATAGAAGTGGGAGTCGCGCCTACGCGATAGAGAGATGACATAGTTTGGGAAGGACAGGAATCCGTTCGAATCGCGAGCGAACGTGGGAGGACACGAGTTCTACAATGCGCCTTATACGAAAAACCGCCTGTTACATAGTTTAACTGTTACCGGACGTTTCGCGGACATCTCGATCTCGTAATGTCGATGACGCATCATCGGCTCTGAGCGACAGATATCATAGACGACTTTAGACCGCAGCGCCGATAACGCGCGCTGAGTAATCGGGGACACTTCGTGCCGGGCGGGCTTGCATTATTCGACTAATCCCGTCTTCCGGTTAGATCATGTGACAATTACATATATATATATATATATATATATATATATATTCGAGATCGCGACTCGCAGGGGAAAACCAGATTAAGCGAGCGAGCGAGTGAGCGAACTCGAACAAACGTGAACAAGCGATAATATCCGCTTCAATCGCAATGCCGTTTGCTCTTACCCGAGCACGTTATTCGTTCGCGTTTGTTCGCGTTCGTTTGATCCGAATCGGGCTGTGGGCGAGCGACGATCCGTATTCCCGGCGGACGAATCGTCGCGACGATGCGCGTCTCGCATCTCGAGTTGGTGAAACGCGTGGCGCGTTATCGCGCTGCCAAAGCCATGCATTTTATCCTCGCGTTACGAGAGGCAACGGGTGGCGCGTCATCAATCGTCGGGTGATTACGCAGTCCTCGCGAGGCGCCGCGATTTCGCCATAACGATACGCGAGCGTGCGCGCGATCGATCGGGCGCGATCGAAGAGCAATAAAGCGAGGGAGGCGGGGGCGAGTGATCACGTCAAGGGCTCGCCGTCGCCGTCGGTATTTATGGCTCGACGACGATATATGGCAATTATGCGGAATGCGAGAGTCTATCGTCGCGGCGAAACCTCTCCGTTGTCGATTCTTTGAATTCTTCGCGGATAAATCATTCACCGATTCAATCACCGTGCGCGAGGCGCGCGGGCTCGCGTCACGTGGTGCCTCCGGTTATTGAACGAGACGGGGAAATGGGCACACCGCCTGATCGCGGGACAGGCAGAGGGCCATTTCTCCAAATTGTTGAAGGTGTTTTGAAAATGGAGTGGCTATGGAGCGCAACGAGGTCGACGGCGTTCGTACTCCGCCTTATTGAGGTAGTTTTAGTAATTTTCGAAAAGTGGTAATTTTCCCCGGACCGGCGCTACTCTTTCAGGTCATTCTACACGTCAATACAGTGCACCGAAGAACACCGTTGAACTCCTTTCGCTAAAATTTCGCAATTTTATATTCATGCCACGTATTCTTATAACCAATATCTCGGAGCTGGAGGTTCTATCGTACGCAGATCTACCTAAAATTAATTCAATGCGGCTTTTAAACGTCCGGAAACTTTGTCGAGAGACATCTTATTTTTAACTGCATTATGATTAACGACAAGCTCACGCACTTATTGACGACAAAGTTACGAGATGTAATAGTCCGTTTGAAAAGTTCGGCGTTTCCCTTGGTCGACCGACTCGCCGATCGATCGTCGCGAGAACCCGGTCAAAAACCCGGGGTCCCAACCAAGTGACACGAGATTCGCGCTTGGTAACCCAAGTGGCCGGCCGAAGCCATTAACACGTCCCGAGTGGTAACTGGTAAGTGGTAAGAAGAAGGCCGCGAGAAAAGAAAAGAAGGATAACGGCAGAGAGATGAGAGAGAGAGAGAGAGAGAGAGAGAGGGATATGAAGGGAGGGAGAAAGATGAAAGAAGAAGAAGCGCGTGCCGGAGCTCCGGGGGCCGGGGCGTCGGGAGACAGAGTATGGGGCCTGTAGCTCGTCGTTCGGTGCATTCCAGTGGTATGAGGTCCGTCGACGCCGGAATCCTGCATATCCGTGGATGCAGGTTGACTAGCTATGCACTTAGGTGCCAGCCGTGCCGACTCCGTGCCAGGTCCATGGCGGTGCGGTCTCTCGACCGGCCGGTTCGCACCGATTATTCGTGGTATCATGAGTTCCGGGAAAAAGAGACCGGATATTAACCGCCCCCTCTTCCTGCCTCCTCCGCGAATAATTCGACACGGGCGTCTTATCTACTCGCGGTCGTTCTTATCGTCCCGCTCGGATATCAGATCTCTTTACGTTTTATATCTCGTCATCTTCGTTTGCTGTATGTTTATTAGAATCATTTGCCAGCGATTCGAGAGGGTACATTGTGTGTAGAGATCTCTAAGAAAAATTTAATGTTTAAAAGTCTTTACGCGACTCACGAAAATCTTGAACGTCACTCTTTGGCTCGATTACAGTCAAAACTGGCCGATTTCTGAATTGGATATTAGGTCCCGACAAAAGTGTCGTTATTGAAAGAGATAAAAAATTAATTGGGATCCGCGTGATGGGGTAATTTTTGCTGCGAACCGGCCATTCGAGGGCGATGGGGGCGATCTCTCGTCGTGAACCTGTTGCTTGTTTCGACGTTGTAATTTTTATGACGGTGCTGAGGCACGGTGGTGAGGCGTACGGATAATGATGGATTTAGGCGGACGCTAGAGAGATTCCGATCTATAATGAACGCGTAATAATGGAGGGGCCGGGCCGCACTACCGTGCGCGATGCAGAGCGCGATGATCGATAAAAACGCAACGATTTAACGCCGTAACGTTATGTTTCAAGCCGCTGAATATTTCATACACGGTTATTTCCAGCAACGCCACGGTAATATCGCGGCAAAGTATTTATGATCGCCGTGCATTACCGCGATGATATTTAGTATTAACCCTCCCGCGTCCCGTGTACATCGTTAAGGAATGCAAACAGAATTTTTCCACCGTGCCACCATAATAAGCATAACGATGCGGAAAGCGATTTCTAAATTAGAAATGTCGCGCGCGCGCGCGCGCGCGCGAGAATTGGGGTCGCGCGCCTTCATACGTGTACCTTATTTACCTAATGAAACGTAAAGATGATAGAAATTCATTCGCCTTCGCCTTCTCTTTCGTTTTTACGGATCGCTTGATCGCCCCGTCCTCTTTCTCTCCACGAAGGAAAATGGATCTGATTGGATGCCATTTCGTGTAATTTAACATGAAATATTCGGGCGAATAAGGGGAGGCGAGGTGTCAGGATTTCGTTAAAGTTGAACCGTAAGCTATTCCGCCGCCCGCCCGTCTATCCCGGAGTTAGAATTATCCCTCGTGGAACATCGTGCGCGACGTATGTGGACAAATAGGGAACACTTGGGATCCGCCTCGGCACGAAAGCCAATAAAGTCAATTCACGCGCGGCAGAGAACAATAGACAAGACCGCGAAATATTTAACATATATACGAGAGAAGCGCACCGGCGCGCGTCTGTCTTCCTGCACGCCGAGCCGGCACTTTGTTTCGCGAGTTTGCGAGATCGAAGCGCGCGCGCGGTGCGAGCTCGTGTTGCGAGACGGACGCGGATAGGAAAATAGTCTCAGAGCTCTCCCTCTTTTTCTCTTTCTCCGTTTTTCCTTCCGGCAGTTCTCGGAATCAGTCGATGTCTCCGCGAAGGGCACGATTCGCCACTCCCTAAAGTTCGCGTTTTCTTCTTGAATCCGTAATATCATCCTTCGAAAAGTCGCCGAAGAAAATGACGCCGCGAGCCACTTTCGCAAAATGACATTTCAGCTTTATTATCGATCGCGCTCTAATCCTGGCGTGTTATCGCCGTCAAATCCAAATCGCACACTTTCACAGAAATTATATACATTAGCAGACTTGTATTGATGTACCTGGCTTACCTGTGAACCTTTTATTTTTAAAAGTAGCGTGAAACCCCGAGTAAAACCGAAATCTTGCTTCGAATCGATATATGGTACATACGATATACATGTTGAAATTGTAATCAAGCGGACTTCCATTTTGTCGGCTATTTTTGAAATATTTAAGTGGCTCATTTACGAGAATTTGCTACTGTATTAAAATTTATATTCGACTAATAACGAACCTATTTTATGTCGTTTTAGAGTACGCTTATATTTTTAATACCTTAACAATTCATTAAATGTATTAATAATCGAAGGATTTATTACATATCATAAAGCAATAACATTGCGGAGCGCAACGTGCTGCCGGATCGTGCATCTCGAGAAAAGCTCATCGTGAGAGAGTGTGCGTAGCTTTCGTAAAAATCGGTTAACACGAAGCGCTCGTGGTGCTCAAGTTTGCGTTTGCGGCTTCCGGCCCCGGTGCGAGGAATAAGCTTGAATTATACTCACACTATTTTGGATTTTGCTTCGGTGAGCCACAACGTGGAATCGGGCACCGGTTAAATTTAAATTCAAACGGCGTTTAAATTTGAAATTAAATCGGCTGCAACCTGACCCGGGGGTCGTGGGTCGAAAGTGCAACCACCGCGCGTCCTTTCGGAGCGCACGTCGGCGACTCCTTCCTTACCGCCCGATGCGCCGGATTCGCCCGTTGTGCGAAGAAAGAAATTACCTATACGTACATACGTACGTGTGCCGATGATCATTTATTAACAAGAAAAAAAGAAAGTTTTCCCCAAGATGCTCTTGGAAATAGTTACGTCACTCGTACGAGCGGCGTGTGTTATTCCCCCCGAAAAAGATCGATGTTGCGGGCGTTGACTCGGACGTTCGGCCATTGACACATTTTCGTCTTACGTCGCGAGGTGGCAATTTGCAGAATAAACGTCGCATCGTACAGTCGCGGTACACGATGAAAAAGGAAGAGAGAGAGAGAGAGAGAGAAAGAATTTCATGAGAGCATAGGTCGCGCGTTTAAGTTAAGGGAACGACGAGGAATCGAATCCCATCGCTCGAGGCGCTCGTCACAAGTCAGAATAGCTTCGCGAATAATTAAAGACGACCCAGATGCCGTCCGCTCGTCTCGTGTATACGTACATAATGTCCCGTACTGCACACTGGAGGCTGCACTCGGGAGAGAAGACTCGTTGAATCCGGTGCGGCTGCACCGACAAGAGACTCTCGCCAATCCGCCAAGTTTGATTCTAATGAAACCCGTACACGGTATTTGTCGAGCGAAGGGCTTGATACAAACTATGAGACTGTTTACCGCGGCAGAAAATATAATAACGTTGAAGCAGAAAGGATCATCGATATTTAAGCCGCGTTAAAAGATATTCTGCATCAAGGCTCTGTTTTATGTATATCGCATTAGCGCAGCGGCAGAGCGAGACAGAGCGAGAGCAAGCTTTGAAGGTGCTTTCTCATCTTCTACGAAGTCCTTGGCGATGTTTAGCCTGTGTTTCGGCAGTGTGTGTGTGTGTGTGTGTGTGCGCGCATTCGCTCGCGCCATAATGCGGGAGAGATATTCAAGGACTCCGACCGAATGCCGAAAGAAGATGCGGGATTCGGGTTGAGACTGCGTGAGATTAAAGGCCTCCGCAGAGAATTAGCAGCCGCGCTTCAACAACGCCGTAACCAGGCAGTTTTGCACCCGGAACGGAATACTATCTCCCTTCGTCTTGTATACTTCTTGTACCTTTGCAGGGAATCTTAAAACTTCTCATTAATTTCTTTCAGCAGGAGACGGAATGTTTTCCTTTAATTCGTTATAGCCGTAGCTTCTTTGGCAAAGTAGACAAATCTTTAATATGAAAATTGATTTTTGAGTGAAGTGGAGAATCTTTTTATATGATTTCGTTTGTTTAATTTTATTTGATAAATTTTTCTTTTCTTTTTGGAAATTTGAATATTTTTAAATAGGATGTAGAAGAGTATTGAATGATTTAATTATAAAACAGCTTCATTATTGTTTCGTCTATTTGAATTTCACATAGCTTGTTTTTAATAATGTACGTAGAGACGTAAATAATAACTCAAACAGAGGACAACTGTTTTAACAATTTAATTATTAATGATCAGATAATAATTATCTTGAATAATATTTCTCTTTAAACTCCGTAAGAACGATTAGAATTTGCAAACTATCAAAGTATCACTCGTAAATGTTTAGCAATGTAGAGGCGCAATAGGAACTCGTAAAAAAATTGAGTCGGCAATACGATGCAATATCCTCGCCTTAAATAGAGCGAGAAGAGGATCGAAAATTTTTGCAATTTCTCCACCGTTCACGGTTGAGTGATCGCTCATTTAAGAATAACGCAATCCTCGCGTTATCCATCTTAATTTATATACTAAATATACTTCTCCGCGTCGCAAGTAATCTTCAATGGCGTCATATCTAAATTTCAATATGTACTTAATCCTATCGCGCGATTCGTTCGTTTTATCATTCGAAAGGGCATTTCGCAGTAAGAGCTCTTCCTGTTGTATAAAACACTCGATAAGAAAGCGCAAAGAGTATAAAAGCATAAAAAAATGATGAAAATCTCACGTCTAATTATATAATAAGTATATTCTACTTTCGTGTGTACAATAAATAATGCAAACAGAAACATAAGTATGCGAAAAATGTTTTAAGCTGTTTCCATGAATAATAGCTGTATACAAATAAAGAATATCATTAGACAGAACAAGAAGCTGGAATCTCTAAGCGAAAGGATCGGGCAAGAAAGGCGCGAGGACAAGTTCCGGAAAATCACGTAAAATCTCGTATGCACGTCATAGACGCAGCCGTGCTATTCGAAGTGAAACGCGAAAGAGGGAAAGAGAGAGACGAGCGATCTCCGGGAACCTGCGTTGCGCGTGAAATTCGACGTAAGTAGGTTACAATAAAGTCTCGCTGGTGTCCGCCGATGAGCTTGATGTGCAACTAAGCGTTACACGTTTTACGTGCGTCTCGGCGAAGAGCGCGGCGAGAACGCGCGTCCGTGGGGAATGGGAGGGAGGGAGCCCTCTTCGCGGCTGCTTTCTTGTTTCGTGTCGCCCGTCTGTGAAAGTCCGCCCTGATTTTACCCGATCTCGCCGGGATCTCTCGAATCCTTCTTCCGCCGAATTCCGCCACGTCGCGGCGGTTTCGTCCTCCTTACAAAGGGACGGCGAGTGCAGTTGGTCCACGGTCTACGGTCCACCGCCCACCGTTTCCAAATCCTTCCTCCCTCTTTCACGTGACCGATTCTCGGCCTTGTCGACCTTGAAACTTCGATCTACTCTCTAGTCGTCCACGTCGATGTTCGAAAAACGAAGGGTTCGGCGAAACTTTTGTTTGTTCCCAAGATCCTATGAAGTACAAAGAAGATGTGTGTCCGAGAAATGCGCGACTGTAGCTTCTTTCTCGTTTCGTAAAATCGATCGCATCTGCACTTAAGCGGTTTATTTCAGAAACAACATTCTTGAGAATCACTCACAGGTGTATTTGCTCCATAAAAAAGAAGCTTGCACAATTTTAACGGAATGCCGCTTCGCGTGACTGCTCATAAAGTACCGTTTTATTTTCCAAATCGAGATATCGCGAGATCGCGCAAATGTTTGGCGGAATGTCGGCGTATCAGCCCGAAATTTCAAGTGTCGAAAAGAAGTAAATAAAGATAACGGTTCAGCAGCACGGCGATCACGCCGCTCCAGATTATTCTTGTGATCTCCCTTTTGTGCCCCCTTCCCCAGCCAAATCTACTCACGCCGCTAATTAGAGGCGACGGCCGAGTTTATTTTTCGAGGATGCGCCGCGGTCAGTGGTGCACGCGCGTTAGACGCGTTGCCTCGCGGAATAAATCATACAGCCGCGGCGCAACCGCGGCGAAAGGGGAATGGAGAAGGGAAGAGACGGCGGATATGGAGGATACGAGAAGAGAAGAGGAGAAGAAGGCTTTAATTTATCACGCGCCGCTCTCGCGGTCGCTATGATAAATTAAAGCTCGCTCGCGCTCAGATTTTCAAAATCCGTGCCGAGACGACGCGAAAAGGAGACGCTTTCGCGCGCTCGCACAATAATTACCCACGCGGAATTACCTACAACTTCTAAGCCATTGTCCATTCTGATCTCGTCCGACAGTAATTTCGCTCTCGAGCGGATTAAGCACGACGCGGCGCGGCGCGGCTCGGCGCGGCACGACGCGCGACGCGACGCGACGCGACGCGACGCCGAGACTTGTCTCTCGCGTTTGCCTGCCTGTCTGTCTGCCTGCCCGTCTGTCTTTTTCTCCTCGTGCCTCTCCCTTCCTCCTGCTTGTTCCTCTATCGGCTCTCTGTCGTCTGGCCGTGCCGAAACTTTCCGTTGACCGTTGCTCAAGCTTGGTGACTAGGGTGGCCAACCGTCCCGAATTTTGCGGGACATCCCGATTTTCGACCCTCATTAGAGCCGTCCCGAAAGAATCTTAGGCGGGACGCTAT
>VBVQ01004331.1:0-15162 GCA_011636635.1 Tetramorium simillimum | reverse complement strand
ATGTGTATAAGAGACAGCCTCCGCCGCAGCCTCTGGCTTGGTCGCAGCTGTACCGACCGGCTCTACAGGACTTTCCAGCTTCCCAGAGGGGAGTCAAGATCAAGACCGCTCGATGCGATTATTTTACGTTGATTATTTTACATTGTGTACCTTGTTATTATAAATCAGAAACGCGCGGAGGAGACGAAATGCACTGAATCACTTTACTTTAACTGCATCTTCTTTTTTTATCCTTTGTATTTCATCTTCCCTCGATCGAGCCTCTCGCATGCATTTGTGCGCGCTTCTTAAAATAAACTGTTTCATATTTCTCATATAAATTATTTTATATATATAATTATATACCGAATTATACTGAATGTACTTTCTCGGCAATAAATGCAACTTACTTCAATTACAAACGAACAAGTGTTTTTCTGTCTATATTTTTTCCTCTCTTTTCTAGCTACTCGAATCTGTCACAGCAATTATTACAATGTCCTGCGAGACAATCTACGAGAGAGAAGGATATTTCGAGTGATGTTACAATCTTCCCTGCCGACCGCCGCCGGCCCCCCGGCCCCCGGCTACCGCGCCGCGCCGCGCCGTCACCCACCATCGGGCTCGAGGAGTTGTCGGCTTTCCCCATCGGAATTCGAGATCCCCCATTTTCTTAATGTCAGAGATTTCAATCTGTCACGAGAGCGGCTCGGCAACTTTTCGCTTATCCGTCCGACAATTTCCACGGCGGGCATCGCCAAAGTTTTGCGCAGCGCGCAATTTAGCTCGCATTACTTTTCGCCGGCGATTCGTCAGTGCGGGAGAAAAAGACACTTTCTAGATAAGAGACCTATACGTAAGTCGATCAGTAAACATAAATCAGAAGTTGGGGTAAGTTTCGGGAGGAAAAAGAATTTATTTTGATATTTATTTTGAGATACCGGGTAAAATAATTTGGAAACTTCAAGTCGACTTTAAATTGATCAGGGAATGTATAACAGGGTACTTTTGTACCTTAATCACCTATTTTTTAATCTTTGTAAAAAACAAATCGAGTTTGAGTGTTTTAAAAATGAAGAATTCCGGCGTTACGAGTAACAACGATTGACTACATTTGTATGCAATAATGCCATGGGTAAATAAGAAAAGAGGAAAACAGAAAATCGCATAATTCGATCGGCTAAATAACCCAGTCTCGGCAAAGGGGTGGCTTTTCGAAGGTCGATTTCTCTCTCTCTCTCTCTGTCTCTTCCTCTGTCTATCTGTCTTTGTCTCTGTAGCGTCTGTTTTCTCTTCAGCTAGCAATAAGGTGTTAGCTCGTATTTTCTCGCACTCTTTCTTTCCTTCTCTTCTTTTCTTTGTACTTTAATGTATTTTTATGGGAAGAACAAACCCTCAGATATTCCTCGGATGATGATAATAATATACAAACGCGGGAACGTTTAAACATTTGTCTTCGTCGTATTGCCGGAAGCTCGTTGTGAAGTCATTAGCAATCCCGCGTGAGTCAAGGTATCATATTCAAAGTTTACATTTATATCTTTAGAAGCGAGCGCAAATTATTTGTCGGTTCGCAAATAATGCGCGCATTTACGTTTTACTCACTTGTATAATGTAGGAATTTTTGTATTTTTTTTGTAGACAATTATATTTAAGAACGCGCGGTTTATTGCGGAGATAATTACTTTCTCAATTTATTATCTCAATTTGGCTTCAAAGAGAAACGGAATATCGACAGATACTAATTTACCATGTCTTGTCTTAGGATATTGTTGAGGGGATTCCGTATGATCCTTAATAGAATGAAAAGTATTGCCACACGAGCCACGTTCTTCCGGAAAGACGACAGGGTGGCGCAGGTGGCAAAGGTGATTCTGCACCGCATATTATGTCGATATATCTCATAACTGAAATCCCATTATAGACTTATATGGTTCGATGATACGCTCCCAAAGCAACACTTTGACATCATCTATTCTCGTTAAAATAATATATAACTTAATATAATAACTTGTGCCAGTATGGTAATGTAATAAATTACGCCGTTTGAAAACAGTTTAAATTAAAAATGCAGCAAATATCTTGTTATACCCTATATAAAAATGTAAAATATAAGACAGATTCTCTCTTATATCTTACATATTTCTTATTAAAATTTCTTTATTTTACACTCCCCTATAATTTTGTTTACAGATATGCATATTATTAGCGATTAAGCTAATATTTCGAAGGAATCGATGCGTTTGTGCATCTCTAAGGTAAGTCTCGGTGGAATAATCGCATGGTTAGATAGCATGTCACAAGCGTTAGAAATTCTTGTCGTAGCAAGGTGTATGTGTCGCGCATCAATTATCACCTTGCTCTAAATAAATTAGGATAGTAAATGCGTTATTGCGTCTCGAGGTTTGTCAAAATCGGTAATTGGATTAATTATTACATAATACACTAGAAAATGTCCAAGTACGTGCGCATTTTAAAAATAAATGTGCATTATGAATAAAAGAAAAAAAAAACTCTTAAACTGGAGCTTCGTTACTTCGTACACAACGATGCACTATTATTTTGACAAAATTGGATATTGTTCTTCAAATATTATCAAAACGCCCAACTTTGAACGTAATGGTGAAAAAGCAGATGTGAAAGTGTATATGACGTCAATTATGTTCCGCCAAGTTGAACGACAAACTTTGAGGATTCGAAAGTGAAACATAACTCTAGCACTAATGTATCTTAACAGTTACTTTAACCTATGTTCTCATAGTGTATTTAAAGTTTAAAGTTTAAAATGGCGTTATAATTTTGTTACACTAAACTAATGTAAATTAAATATAAAGAATGTCAAATCTTTTTAAAATAGAGAAATAGAGAAAGAAAGTGAGAGAGATACTCAACAAACACATTAATTTTTCTAGAATATTCAAGGCTAAATATTGTATTCACGGACAAAAGAAGAAAAGAAGGAATCCATAAGGATGCAAAAAGAAGGGATCCATAAAGACTGAAAAATGCTTATAGAAACTAAACAAAACTACGAAAGGCTTAAAGAAACAAGTAACAAAAGCTAGCTTTAAAAACGTTCACCGATCATTGCGAACGAAAGCCGTAGTGTGTTCGCCGAGTTGAAAAACGAGGGGAAAAAAGAGGGAAAATAACGATGTCCCAATGGTTTAATGAGCGGCGTGGGTACACGGAGCATTAAAGAAGCGAAGGAAGCCCGATGTTTTCAGGTAAGCAGACGGACGAGGCATCTCCCGTGGGAGTGCGGGCCGTCTCCTGCGGGAGGCAACCTCGTTCTCCGCGAGCTCCTCCAAGCCGGTTTTACCTCCGAGTATAAAGCGCGCGCGCAAGTACACTTTGCGAAAGGTAACCTGAAATAATAATCGTGCCGTACGTACGGGGGAGCGGATAAAGGTTTGATCTTCCTGGCCTCCTCGGGGAGGAAAACTGCTGGATACTTGGGAAAGGTACGAATCTTTCGAGACAGTTTCGCTAGTTACGTAACAAGGGCGGTACCGTAGGGCACCGGCCGCGCGCACACAGGGGACGCGGAAATTTTACTTAGCGCAAAAATAGTTCGGATAGAAACTGTCGGGAGACTGCGGAAGAAACGAAAAGTAGACGTCGCGAGAGAGATACTGTCCGGTTAATCTGTTGGCCGTTTCGTTGCCACGCTTGCGGGTGAAAATGGAAAATTTCGTTGCCGTAAAAAATTATCACGATAAGATAGATTTTAATATGGATTTTATTCTTGATAAAACTAATTAAAGTGAAAAGGATAGACCAAGAGGGAGAGCTACGGAGCGACGTAACAGGGGAATTTCGAATGATGGGCGCCGAATATTTAACTCTGTTGAAAGGAGACATTTGTAATAATTCAAGAGAGAACGAAAAAATATATCGCAGCGAAATGCGTTTTTTGCATTTTTCCATTGACCTCGAATGCCGATGAAATACTTGACGATAAAATAATCGAACATGCACATATATTCGCGCAATACAACCGCGTGACCAACGAGGGGTTAAAATCGTGTCATTCAGTCGACAGAAAGCCGACGCCTGCCTCATCATCCGCAGGCGGGAAAGAGGCGAAAAATGCGCGATGTTGGCATTGTTCGATGCACATGCACTCATGCTTGGGATAGGTACGTGCCGCGCGTCCCCACCCCCAGGGACCAAGGAATCCCATATTCATGGGATTTATGGCGGGATCGCGCTTCTTGAACACCTTCGAACAACAATGACAGTGCATCGCGACGCATTGTTGCGTGCCCGTAGGGCAATTCGAGTAATGCACCAGAATGCACCGAGCGACTTTCTCTCACTCTTTCTCCTTCACTCGCAATTTCTTTGCATTGTTACGCAAAGGAGGCCGGTTTTGTGTATGCGGAACGCCTCTCATTGCGCGGAGCATCGATTTTACTGCGAACTTTGATAGAGGAAGATCGTATGTTACATAAGACGTCTGGGAAATATTATCAATTTGATTTTTCGAAATCGGCGGCACGCGAACAATTACCCGAGCGTTCGCAACAGCACACACAGAAAAATATCATTCTAGACGAGAAAAGTAATTATTTCTTCTACTTTATTTTGTTTAAGTGATAGTTTCCTTCAGCAAAGAATATTTTCTTAATAATAGTAATTCTGAAAAATAGTTTAAGATATACTCGTCACAAGTTCAGAATACGTGTATGTTTATTTTAAGTAAATGTGATGCTTATGACGATTTTATGATAGACTTGCGGATATATAAAAATGCTTAGAACAAGCATATTTACTCGTAAGTAGTATATATTTTTCTGTGTGCAAATATTACGACTCAAATAGCGTACGAGCAGCGACATTTCATTATTTGTATCATTTTATAATTTTTAAATCGTTCTAATTTTGTTTCTTACCTTCTGACTGACGGCTAAACGCTCGTTGCAACTCTTCTTCCTCCTCTTCTTCCTCATCGTCCTCTGAAATTTATGACCGTATGGTTATTTTTCGCTCGGGGAAGTTCATTTTAATTTATTCAATATCAATTACTGATAAATAACTGATAAATAAAATTGTTCTGTTTAATATCAATGTTTACGTTGAAAATGTTCGCTCGTCGAATGAAAGATAAATAAATTTCGTAATCTGCCGCAAATGATTTAATTTAGATCGAGCGTTTCCGTTTCGGAAAGCCCGACTTGACCAATTTTTATTACGCAAAGTGTGGAAAACCATGCTCCCTGTATTATCCTGTATGATTCACTTGTGCAAACGTTGCCACCTGTTGTACGTAAATACTAAAGAAAAGTCCATGAGAGCTGGCAGTCTAACAAATAACACTCACGCTTAATCGCCGTCGTTTCGTTATCCTGTTCGGCCGCCTCCAGGACATTCTGCTCGTTACCGTCGTCCCACTCTTCGTCCCCTGCACAGAGGGAGAAGCCACACCGTTAATTCTATTACATTTGCATATCACCGGTAAAGAGCGAAATCCGCAGCTGCCGCCAAGTACATACGATACAAGCGCAAGATTCCCGCTTTAAATCTCGTTGCGGAAAGTCTTTTTTTTTTCCGCATCTGTCGCCGCGTAATAATCGTTTTTTAAATTCTTGTAAACAAAGCCATCTAGTCGCGAAAATCGTGCGCTCTACATCATCAAAAACGTAACAATGGGCCGTTGTTTTTGCGCCGTAAAATATATCCGATCGATGTACATACGCAGAGTACCGTGTGGCGGCACCATCACCCCGTTTGTCACGTGGGACCGCAAAATTAAACTTAAAAATTACACCCTCGTCCGCACGGCCAACAGGTCGTTTGTTATTTTGCATGCTCTCTGACCTCTACCCTCACCGCCTCTCCTCTCGCGGTGATTCGCGTTTTCATCGTCGCAGAGAACGGCGGTGTGTTTACGCCGTAAACTTGTCACTCCGACAATTGAGCTCCAATCGCGTCCGAGTTGAGTTTCCGAAGGCGTCAAAGCCGTAGTGTACCTCGTCTCGTCGCGCTATCGAGTTTTCATCCGAACATTTGTCATTGTTAACGATTGATTAAGCTAACAAGCCATGCGAGTGGTTCCTGCTAATTGTTGAGTGATTTGTTCGAAAGCGGGAATTACGCGGGAAACTGCGTTCATCAAGAATAAAGATATTTATCAATTGTACAAATAATCGCAGCGCAATTAGGTATAAATTAATAAGTTCATATTATCAAAGTGATGATAAATTAAAATCTGTATATCATAATAATTATTCTCGCGTGTATGCTACAATTATATACCAAAACATTAAAAAAGATACACAAGGAGTGAATGTAATAACAGAAATATACGCGCAAATTAATTTTGATCTGGTCGCGACGCAAACGGGTGCTCTAACCGCGCAGTTAAACGTCAGACGAGGAGCGACGTCAAATCTACAGACGGGGCGGTAGGGCTTAAATATTCCAGAAGACACGACGCGAAGGTACCGCGTCCTTCGATCGTGCACCTCGGCGCCCTACGAACCCTGTCAGCTGTCAGGTATGTCTCGCGCCGAAACGCGGTTCGCGTTACCGGTGTGATAGCACCGGCGGTTAATGGTTCATCCATCATCGTGTAACCGAGGACTTTCGGCGAGTTCGGTCGATTCGTTAATTGTCCCAGGATGAAGGCGAGAATTATGCCTGTGAATTATTATCCGAGTTGTTTTTTAGATACAAAAATTATCATTTACAGTCACGAGAAATATTTCCCCAAAATAGAATTCTTCCTGTTTCTTTCTCATCTTCATTTTTAGAAAATGGAGATATTTAGCAGCGCTAAATATCTCCATAGACATTATTTCTGATGAAACGATGTCATATTACTCACGTCGACGTATTCAATTTACCGCGAAAGATCGTAAACAATTTGACGATGAGACAGGCCGAGCCTTTATGACAATAATCGTAAAGGTAGAGGGTGGAATCGGTTATATCGGCTCGAGGGCACCCTTTCCGCACGTACACTGTACCTATAACGCGCGTACATCGTTTCGCAACGAGCCAATGTAGGAGCCTGGCCTAGACGACGCTATTCTCAAGATGGTCCGAGAGAAGGTCGGCGAAGGTGGCCGCGCGCGCGCGTGGGGGAGGAGGGAGGTAAACTCACGAAAATACAGGTTGCAATCTCGGCCCGAGCTCCGTGGCTAACGTTAAACGGATGTGTTATTATGGCTTCGGCATGCACGCCGAGCAAGATAACTGCATATTGCGGCTTAACCCCTTCTAGGAGGATCATTCGAGTCACGATGCCCCCGTCTCCCGATAATACCTCCCGCGGTGGAAGTATATCGCGTCATCCAAATAATAACGTTTTATCTTGATTCCCAAGAATTTCCAGAGCTTGCGACTTCCCTGCCTCCGTCTTCGCTGATACGAATTTCTTAACGTCCTAATCGGTTGACTTGGACTTTTTATGTGTCGCGATATAATTTATTTAAGACTATTTTCATATATAATTTTTATTCATTATGTAAGGTGATCGTAAGCCCTAATTCTGATTCGCTATTAACTGTTGTACGTCCGACGATTGCTTACGATCAAAGCGTCACGATAAATATAAAATAGCTTTTAAACATAGAGGAAAAAAGGGAAAAGAGATTTTATAAATGCAAATTGACTGTTTTGGAAAATTAGCAGACAACGTAGATGCAAAAGATGAAAGTATTAATCTTTAAAACATCCGTTATTTAAACTAAGATAGTTTTGTGGCGTTTAATAGAAGATTGATGCAAAAATTTTTCTGCATACGTTCCTATCTGGGATATCAAAGTCTAAGATAAAAAAGAATCAAGTTACCTCAATCCCTTTATGACTGAGGACAAACGATTTTGCAAAGTGGCTAAGAGTTAACGCAATGTTCTGATAATTTCATGACGATGACATCCCTCTCGTTCCGCGTGAGGTCCGCGAGCTGACCTCACCGGTATATCCTTCCGGTTGCATTGGGGCGCGTCCCGCGGGGTGCGTCGATCCTCGTGGAAGTCGGCAAAGGTCCGCGGGTCATTAATCGATACGCGAATAAAGGAGCGCCCTGCGAGTTATATCCGGGACGCGTATGATATCTCTATCCGCGTTGCAGCCGCCGTACGTCTTGGAGTCCGTGACAGGCAGGCAAGTAGGCAGGCAGGCAGGCAGGCAGGCAGGCAGGCAGACAGCCGCCGCCATTGGGAAGGGCCGCCGCCACCGTCGCTGCTGCTGCGATGGGTAGTCGAGAGGTAGGGAGGGTTGTCGGGAGGAAAGTCGAGGGAGATCCCGAGGGACCGCGTACCCAGGGTAGCTCTGACGCGGACTCAGACTCCCGAGGGACACGAGCATCCGCCGGCGACGGCGCCGCCGAGCCCCCGCTGGCGCCGTCAGCGAGGCACCTGCCTCCTGAAGGACTCGGGGAATATTGCGGAGGACCTTTGGTACCTGTCATGCCGATTCCGCAAGCATTTGTCAGCCTGACTTCAAAGTAAATGTAATTTTCCATTCCGGAGGAAAAAAAATAAAGAGATCATTTAACCATGTTATCAATCAATAAGGAGATATCGTTATCAGCTAACCGCGTTTCGCAATATCCCGCGAAATAATTTTGTTTTTCTCTCGCAACTAATTTTCGGTCGGTTATAATAACGTCGGACAAGCTCGCAATTATTTTCAATTATTCGCACGTGAGTCTCGATTGTTTATTAAGCGAGCGTAGTTTGGAGCAGACTCCCTGTGCGTGCGTGCGTGTGTGTGTGTAGAAGATTCCGAAAGAGAATCTCTTAAATCGACGTTGCCGGTGCGCGACGTGCATCGCCACAAAAGCGACGCCAAGTTTGCGGACTTGTCAACGGGTGGCCGCTTCTCAAAGGAATACCGCCGCGTCGCGGGAATGCGTCCTCGAGTATGTCTTTTGTAACGTGCGCTTTCCTTCCTACGGGCTACGCAGCCTTCCGCATACCGCCCGCTATTAAGAAGCACGCACACGCGGACGCCCGTCTCGAAGTTCGCCAACTTCATCTACCGTCTTCTAATTCCGTACGGACAATTTAACCTTGTCACGATCGTCGCAATTTGCTGCAACACTGCACGATCGTTCCAAATCTTCGCTTATTTAAAAGAATTATTAATTCAACACATGCTTATAACTTGGATATTCCTTTTTTTAAAGCGCAATTAGTTGTTATTATCATTACAAAATAATGTTGAAACTAGAGAAGTAATTGGAGAAAACACGCGAAATTGTCTCTTGGAGTAATTAAAAGTGAATAAAAGTAATATATCTAATATAACATCTTTGATGAAAAATTATTTATCGAGGTGAGATGATGAGAAACGAGAAACGCGGATATAATTGGAAGGCGCGTGACGTAGAAGCCGGGCGTTCTTCGTAGACAATAATTTAACGAGAGGCCGATAACTTAATCCGAGTTAGCGGACGCGTTATAATGATTATGACCGCCGGTGAGGACTTAGTGCTGTCACTGCAAAAACTAATAGCGGCTTAAGTTTTAGAGGAGACACGATTAAACGGCTTAAAACGCTAAGCCGGAAATTTACATTGTACCGGTAGCACGGCCGTTTCCTGTTTGTTCTGATAGTCCGCTATCACTGTGACCCGAGAAAAATAAAGACCGAAGCAAGTGTTTTTGTCGCTACGCAACATCGATAGGAATATATCACGGATATATGACTTAATCAACATTAGCAATTAATTATGTAATATGTTACCGATTAGTTATATATGTATTATGCTGTAATGGTTCTTGCACATAGTCATTATATATTATACATATATTATTTCTCTGACGTAATCTTTCTTTTTTACAAAACTATTTTATTTATAAGCAATTTGGTTCGGCTGCAGTTTAATATATTATTTTCACTTTAATTACTTACTTTCAATGCAACCAATCGCGTTTCAGCTCTAATGTTTAACGTAGGAAAAGGGAGGGAAATAATAATCATCGATAAGCAAGCGCCGCTCCAGCTCCGGATCGTTAATCATTTCTGCGCGTGTAAATTAATTCCGGGACGATAATTATGCATTTATGCGAGTACGCACAAATTACAATCACGTTCCTGAGGCATAATGCACATGATTCAGGTCATTGCGTCCTACTCACCAATTATAATGCGCTTATATATCGAGTATATTTAGGCGTTCCTTCATACTTGCCGTTAGAAATGCATATGCACAGCTGGCAGGAGGATTTACATATGATATATAATGCAGCTCTAATAAAGCATTGTACAGGTTGATAAATTAAGATTTCTCAAACAATGTCAGTTTAGTTGCATTCCACAGTTTCCACAATAAATCCGTGTTCACGTATCAAAGCATCGACAAGAAGAATTTTACTTTACAAACGCATATATGCGTGATTCTTCATTTTTTTATGCGATGCTTCTTTTTTTCTAATTTAGCTAACAACAGGACGTAAGAAAAATAATTAATTTTAATATTTCGTTAGCACAATATTCGACATTAATCAATTTCTAAGAAAAAAAATTGATTGAAACCTTATCTCTCAACCTAAAAGAAAAATTTAACTAATGCGTCTGTCCGTTTTACTTATGATTTTTGAAAAATATTTGAAATTCAAGTCGGAATAACCCGAGGTCTGTCGATGCAGGCCGATATATTCCCATTAACGCAATTATCCTCCGTTCAACTGCTACCTACCGGTTGTCCACGTTATGACGAGGGCATTGGAATCCATTAATACGGCTTCGGTCTCGCGCAGGTTCATTATCGTGCATTAATTAGCAACACCCTATATCACTGGCAATACTCGGTACGGCTTGCTATTTCGTGGCTAACCACTGGCTCGTGACATCCTGACCACGCGATGGCAGTCGGTTTGATCCGATAAAAGACGACGGTTTATTTACCGCAACACAAACAAGCGAACGCGTACGACGAATATTTTTTGCTACTGATTTACATCGTGCTATCACTTGCTAACGGATGTCTAGCCATAAGCCCAATGCCAGTATACAAAGTTAGATAGACATAGTTGTGTGACGATGAAGTAAATCCTTTAAACTGCTGAGATATTTAATATTGAAAGCTCAGAAATTATGATCCGTCATTGCGTATACATGTACTTTGATAGTTTAGTTAAAAAAATATTTTTTAAATTCAATTGAATAAATTATTTAAATGTGTGCGATTATAACGGTTGATGCATAAGAAGCAACTAATATTATACTTTGCTAGGCAAAGATTGGTAGACACGTGATTGTTTTGTCCCATCTGAATCGTGATTCGTGAAACGACACTCTTTGCTCATCAATCAGCGCCAATATTTCGATAGTCGAGTGCCTTTTACGTCCGCTATTGGAATCCGGATGTGGCTACCGAGTAGTGGCTGGTTCGAAACGAGCAATGTGAAAACTTTCGTTTCCGCTCAATCGTCAATTCTGCCAACAAACGAGAAATGATACGAGTACCGCGGCGCGGTCGCAATTTCGACCGTGGAAAAAGAGCCGCGCTATACCATATATTCGATGCTGCGTATAGCTATCGCGAGCCTGTGAGGTCTTCGTGGTCGTAAATCGCATTTTTAAAGCGTTCATAGCTAAAACTAACCGAGTTTATAATTCGTAAGATCTGCTTTAAATCACGTCTAAAACGGAACTTGTGCGCACTCTACTCTTCTTATTCATTGTTGAAGAATTGAACAATTTCTTGCGACAGTATAAGGAGTTGCAAAAAATACGCACGAGAGAAATTGTGAAATAAAGATGAGAATGAGAAACTGTTGCGCGCGGAGTAGAAGCGGAGAAAGAAACTCGAAGAAACAGCAGGCTCAAAGGAGAGGAGAGAAATCGCTGGTGGAAATGGTATAGCTAGAAAGAGAGGGCGAGAGAGAAAGAGAGACAGAAAGAGACACAGGCAGAAGGAGAGAGAGGTCCAGAATTGGATAGGATAGGCGAACTGGTGATTACAGAGGCCGGGGATTCCCCGGGGACGAGCGCCAGTCTCCCGCGGGCTTCCACCTAATTCCATCCTGGCTGACTACTGACTCTCCTCTTTCCCTCTCTCTCTCTCTATCTTCTTCTCTATCTATCCCGCGTACCTCTCGTTGCCTCTCTTTCTGCTTCCAACCATTCACGTCTGCTGATGTCCTGTTCTGTCTCCTTCTCTCTCTCTCTCTTTCTACCCTTTATAGTGAGACGCTTCGTCTTCCTTTTACCCTCCGCGTTTGATCAACCCTCAACTCTCCCTCTATCCCACCGAACACACGATCCCTTCCTCTCGTCGTTTCTCTTTCCACATCTATTTGTCTCGCTCTTTACATTTCTCTCGGTCTTTATCCTGCATTTATGATTTGTCTCTTTCTTACCGGTTTACCCTCTTCGTCTCACTTGTTTCTCTCCTTTGTCTTCCGTTCTTTGTGGTAACTATATTTCGGTTATTCGGTGCACATATGCTCACGACCTGCTCCAACAATCCAACATCCCCGCATGATGTTGGAGCAGAGGTTTGGCGCTTTTTACCGTAGGTATTATTTGTCCCCGTTTTTCGCTGTCCACCGTGACGAATGAACAAATGCCGCGTTACTCGATAATTGATACTGTTAGGCAAACAATTGGCAAAAATCAACTTTTCGCGAATGGAACAATTATATAGTTTTAGTTTCAAAAGCCATAATTTAAAAAATTAATAAGATTATTAATCAACGTCTCGTACAAAAAAAATTTTTTTTAGATTATTTACTCGGTGCCTTTTTAATTATACTATACAAATCATATACTTCATCGTGTGTGTTGCGCCAAATTAAAATACAATATTACAATATACGATCGTGGAATGCAAATGTACAATCGTTAAAAACAAGAATTCTCAAGTTCTAAAGTTACTTAGATAATTTGGTCGTTTTTGTAATTACTACAGCGTTACCGTAGACTCTCTGCAACAATAGTGGCTTTTGGCACTCGTATCGTAGGTTACTTTTATGTCGAGGCACGGTTGCACGTGTCTGGAAGTTTCACGAAGCACCCTTTTAGCCAAGACTTCTTTTTCGACCTTCACACAGCGACGCTCTCACACGGATAAACACCTTGCGACAAACTTTGCCATTATTCGCGTGTCTTTGCGACACAAATGTGAGAGCTCATGAACGTTAATTCCGTAAACCCACCGTCACCTAGAGACGGCAGATTCTCGCCTTTGTTTTATTTTGATTTTTCCTCTTCACGTTTACCGCGCGCAAACTTCCTTTTTTTCCTTTACCCTTTTTTTTCCTTTCCTTCGCACGATGAATCGAAACGGTTCCCAGCATTATCATGAATTAAAACTATCGAGGTCAGAAACGCTAGTACGCACACGATGTGTTTTAATTTATCTCGATATCTCGCAAGTTTTACAGTCAAGATTTTTAAACGGGCAAGTACTTATTTTTTTAAAGATAAAAATAATTAATGCTGCGCATTTTGAAACGGTGTCAAATATACATTAGTCGCATTCGTAAATTTGTAAATTCGTTATTGGATTATCTTTTCTGGCAACGATAAAATTAGCAATAAGTTACACGCTAATCTGTTTATATTATAAACGCTCTATCATTAATACTTAATTTATATCGATTTCTATACATTATCAAAAATATGTATATTCGGAATGATCAATATAATATCGAATTCATTCTAAATAAAAATGTAACGACGATTGATAATGGTGACTTACGTTTGAGAGATCGAGGCTTCGCCTGCTTCCTCCTGGACATATCACCGCACTGGCACGCACTTGCGAACGTGGACGGGGACACGGGGGATCAATAGCCGCTCCTCGCCGGCATGTCACTCGTCGCACTCGTCGGGAATTGAAATTTCTTGCCGTCGACGATTTTATCTGCGAGGAACAGCGTAGCCGCGAACGCGAAACTCGAGGGAAGCGCGCATTCAGCTTCGAAGGTTCGCGCGCGTAACCACGTGGTCCGCGGCGCACGAAGGGCATACGAACGGGGCGCGCCTCGCGTGCAGACCGGTGACAGCCGCGCTCGGAGGACGCGCGACGAATGACGCGGTTGCATCGCGTCCGCGGAGAACCACTGGCACGAGCCTTGCGCAAGCGTGCGGATCTCGCGCGGCCGGCCCTGCGCGCGAGACTCGCCACGACTTTTAATTCGATATTTTCGGCAACGGAAGAAGTAAACGTACGACCGCGATCTTTCTGTGTGACTTTTCTGTGCACCCGTAACATGTACAAAAAAAATGTGTTGTTTATATAAACTTACTATACATATAAGGAACCTGTTAGAAGACCATGAATATTCTTCACGTGCTGTCTTCCTTGTCGGTAATTTTATAAAACACAATTTCGTATTTTATGCAATTGTGTAAAATACAAAAATGGAATATGGATATTATAAGAGTCATTGTTATCGCTATGCGCTAATTAAGGCCGGTATTCATAGCCCGTTCTTATATTTAAAACCATTTTAAGTGCAGTCTTAAATTGCTAATCACAGAGCTGAGATTAGAAGCTTAAGACATTATTTAAGATGATCTTGAAATAAGGACGGACTATGAATATCGGCCTAAGTTACGAATCGTTAACTTTTACGCCACGTGTACGCCATAGCATAGAGTTCTACTTTATCGTTGATAGAAAGGGGTAACGAAACGATAACGTATCGACAGAGAGAACAAGTATGGGACAAGTATACGTGAATTTGCACTGTGTGTGAATTTTACTGTGTCCAATTTTTACGATAAACATTAATTTACAGCGTTTAATTCTTCATTGCATGCGTCAAAATTTGAAACACCAGTGTCGAGTGACGTATAGAAAATACCTCATGTTAATTATTAATAAAAAATGAAAATTTTTTAAATCAATTTTGTATTATCAATTCTTATACATTTCTAAACATGATAATCGAGTTTTGTTTATTATTTTTGTTTCAAAATAGTTACAAATACTAAAAAAGGTAACATTAAAATTGAAAAATTTTAGATGCACTAATAAAAATAAGATCTCTGAGGAGGTTCATAGTCACACGCGGAACGAAGGGTAAACATACATTTTTAAATGTGTTTTGATCGAAGAAAATTGTGATTGCACGTAACGTGAAAAATTGCTGTTAATAGATAACAATTAATTCGTGAAAAATACATACTACATCATACTAATATCCAGTAATGTTACGATTGCACGGAGTACACCTGATGAAACTGTCGCATCTTCGCGCTATCGAAACG
>VBVQ01004330.1:0-15152 GCA_011636635.1 Tetramorium simillimum | reverse complement strand
ATAGTAATAAATACACTTCCTTGATTTTTGCTTCACTAAGTTTTGGAAATATTTGGCGCAAATATTGGTATGCCGGTCCATCTCGATATAGCTTCTTAACAAAATTCTTAACGATACCCAGCTTTATGTGTAGTGGTGACAACATAATATTTTCTGTGGGCACAAGCGGAGAGCGGACAACATTTGCGCGTTGGACAACAAAATTGTCTCGCCTAGGCCAATCACATTTTTGATATTGATTCCCTTGATATCGCGTGTCCCACAAACATATAAAACACATGTGTTTTGTGTATCCCGTTTGAAGACCACACAGGAGTGCAATTACTTTCAGATCACAAGAAATGCGCCATTGGTGATTAGTGTATCCAATTGCATCCAATATAATTTTCATTGTATCGTACGTCTCTCTATCAACAGTTCGATATTTTGGCACAGGCTAATTCAAACTACAATATCTTTCTCAGTCATAAAAAATGCAACAGGTTTAAAGTTAACCATTTAAGAGCAGTACGCCATAACACAACGTAGTATCACGTATACAATTTTCATTTTTCTCACAATGTTGCACCACTCCAAAAAAATTGGCAAAAATATATATTAAAGAATATATATGTGAAAAACGGTTGGGGTCACTCTAGAACATAACCTTAAAAAAATTTTTCGAACAATTCAAAAATTTTTTTCACCTGAAATTTTTGTCGCACAATTTTTTTTATTTTTCTAGAAAATAGTCTCATTGATAGTTATAACATATATTTTTTTTATTGAAATCGATTCAGTCGTTTTTGAGAAAAATATTTTTTTAAATTTTTCTTTCCCCCTCTATATCTCCAACAAAAATGAAATTTCGACGTTAAAATTTGGTGGACTTTCATACCACATGGATGCGAACTTTTAACATTAATTAGAGCTTAATACGTGCGGGGGCAGATTTTACATGCTTATCCCGCTAGGCCCTTTGTGACATGTTTTAATTTTAGCTGTCAAATGTTAATCAATATTACATACCATGAAGATGGCTACTGTGCTACTTGTCATTTCGCCGGGCCTGAGCGCGCCGGGCCGGGTCTAAATCTCAGCCTTGTCATTCGTGAAATATAATCGGTTTTCTTTTAAAAACTATTAGAGCTTCGACATTTTTGTATTAATAGTGAATAAGCAATTTTTTAAAGATGTCACGAATGTAATTGTTTCATGTGTAACCTTATGTACGTAGCACATTTTTTTAAATCGCTGTTTTGCATCTATCCAGAATGCATGATGGGCACTGTCCTCTGTTACTGGGGAACGTAGATCACTTTCACTCACTTCACTACCGTTCACTGAATCGAATAGATTAAAAAAAGCACTGCTTCTGGTATAGTGATACCTTCTTCACTATCTATTTTGAGTTGTGAGTCTTCTACTTCCATGACACCTGTAACAGCAAATATGAATAATGTAAAACGTTTTCATATTAAAGTGGTGTTTTTTTCTGTGTAATTATAATTCATTTACATTTTGGTCTTGTAAGCGTCTCAATGCAACTTGCAACTGTTCCACTTAGCACTTGCGTAGCATATTTCACACGCATTTTCTTTATTTTGTCTTCTATAATATGCTCTTTAGTAATGTTTTTCAACTGTGGACGTATAGTATTCATCCTCCTATTCATTAGCCATGCTGTTTTGATTTCGTCCCACGATGCTATACGTTTTTCTGTTCCACAGTTGATGGCAAGATCCTTTGTCAAAAGGTTGTTCCTTATTCCTTTGATGAAATACGGAGGATCGAATAACAGAACAATCTCAACGTTTCTCACTTCAAAAGTTTGAGCTGACAACAATTAATTTTTTTAACATATATATATTACGCACATGTTTGCTATATCATTACAAAAAAATATAATAATTTACCTTGTGTTCCTTTCTGAAAGTTCCATTTCTTGTCCGTTCGTAATAATTCCTTAATGGCGGATACATTGGGTGATCCTTGATCACAGACGGTGGTAACGATGAGAAAGCCTGCTTTACTAATTTTTGAAATATGCTCTTTTATGCATCTCATTAATTGTGTTGTATTTGTAGCTTTCGCGCAAAAGTTGTAAGAAATAAGCATCTTCCAGTCTGTGTTTAAACCACAACATAAAAACGAAAGCATGATCCGCAACTTTATTTGTACGATTGTTGCCCCAATCCCCCAGGCCACATATGATATCCCTTCGGATATCATAAGTAACACTGGATTGTATGGATACCTCATCCCACATTAAGATGCACACTTTGTTCTTAGCAGACATTTTAAAAGAAATATTCTCCAAATGTCGCAGGACGAAAAGATTCAACCCAGCAGTCAGAGGTATCTTTTGAAGCGCCAATTGCAAAGTTTGTCTGGATGAAATGTGATGGAGAACATCTCGCAAACGCGAATAAGCACGCTTTCCTATCGTTTCATACAAAGTTAAGGGTAAAGCCTTTTACTTTGCCTCATATCGATGTCCTTAAAAATGTCAATAAATATAAATAACATGTCGATATTTCAGGAAAATATAAAAAAATGTGAAACATAAGTAAAACTCAACCATGATGTAAATCAAACTAAAAAATAAGAGTTTTAAAACAAATGTTACTGTATATACGCTATTAACCCATATATAAATACATTAACCCAGATAGATAGACATGCTAAATATAATATACAAACATTTTATGTATACCTGATGATGCTTTTTTTTTACGAAGGTGGAATGCATTTACTCACCAGCCCCCCACCGGTGTATGGCGGGGGAGTGTGGGACTCCCGCTGACCCGTTGGGGAGGGCTAGTTCCTCCCCCCGGTTGTGCATGTCAGGGTTTACCCACTAAACCACCTCCGGGTATCCGATACGACGCAAATGCGGTGACCCCAGGTAGACCGCCTATGCATTGCTGTCTGGGGCCACGTCGCCGTTAGGAAGACGACAACCCTTCCCGTTGCATGGCGGAGGTGACACCACCTCCTCCGCCATCCCTCTCCGAGGTCTTGGGGGAGACCTCGATATTCAAAGGCCCGTGGGCCGTTTGAGGCCGGTATTCGCCTGCTCTCTCTCCTCTCTTATCCGTCGGGCTCTATTGCCCTGTCCCTCCTTTTGATAGTCTTTAGGAAGGGGGGGGTGGCTCATAGCAGAGTTCCGTGATTGTCCCCCCCCGCCCGGTCACCCCCTTAGGTGCACCAGCCCCTGGCGCCTCCTCATTTGCGGTCTTCTACCGCCGCCCGTGTTGCCGCCGCCACGCCGTCGCCGTATGGGTCTGCCGTCCCCATCCAGGACGACTTCCCCGCGGCGGGCACGTTCCGCCAATTCCTTTCTTGCCATCACCACCTCCGCAAAGGTGATGACAGCCCTCCACGACTCTACAGATCCCAACATTGTCCACGAGGGTTACCAGAGATAAGTCGTTCCCAACTATGGCGCGGAGGGTGCTTCTCTCCTCCGCCCACGCCTCGCATGCCTCCAGCGTGTGCTGGGCGGTGTTCGCGCCGAAGGCACAGTAATGGCACTCCTTTGAATATGCGTCTCTTCCTATCCTCATCAGGTACGAACTGAAGCATCCGTGCCCAGAGAAGAGCTGAGTGGCCCTGAACGTTAGGTAGCCCCGTTCCCTCTTGATCCAACCCTGCATTCTCGGGCAGATCACCTCTATGATTCTGGCCACGTTGGTCGTCGGGTCCAGAAGCCATCCCTTCCAGTCCGTCCGGAGACGGGCGATGGCCGAGGTTCGAATTCTGTTCTCCTCTCCGGGCTCCAAGGCGATGGTGCCTCGGGCTCGTTGTCTCTCCCTGATGTTGTGGAACACCTCGGATTGAAGCCTCGCCAGGAGTTCCATCGAAGGGAACCCCGCCAGGAGGGCCGTCCCGGCGTAGGAGACGGTGAAGTATCCGCGAATGGTTCGTATGGCCATTCTTTTCTGGGCCCTTCTCAAGATAGTCCGGATGCTTTTCGAGGCCATGGCCTCGTCGGCCCACATGAGTGCGCCGTAAAGCGCGACGGAGTGCACCACTGTTGCGTAGAGCTTCCTCGCCCCGTTGCTCGGTCCTCGGATGTTCGGGAGGAGCCTGGAACATTGGTTGACCGTCACTGTGAGTTTCGGAGCCAGCCTGGCGAAATGCTCCTCGAAGGATCAGAGGCCGTCGAGGGTCAGGCCCAGGTACTTCATGTACTGGCCTACCTCGACCCTGGCCTCGCCAACGGTCACCTCCATACGGAGGGAGGGACTCCCCGGAGGCCAGCGTGAAAAAAGATGGCCTCCGTTTTCTGCGGGGCCACCTCCAGGGCCAGGGATCTAATGACCCTGATAACGTTGTAGAGTGCCTCGTCGGCCCTAGAGCGAGCCTCCGTCCAATTGTCGCCGGCTGCCAACACCATCGTGTCGTCGGCATAGCATACCGTGTCGCAGCCTGGTGGAAACCCCCCCGCCGACAACTGTCGTACACTGTCGTAGCCGACGTCCCACAATGTGGGGCCCAGCACCGATCCCTGGAGGATCCCTGGTGATGCTATTATAACACAACATAACATGTAAAACACATTTAAAACATTTTAGCTTTAAAAATACATATCTTATTATAGGTAATAATTGTATTAAAAATATTTAGTTTTTATTTCTACAATAATACCAAATTAATTATGATATCTTTCCAACAATAACAATTTTTATGGTGTGAGAATATTGTCGCATTACAGCAATTTTCAAGCATCAAATATCTTTACTGACAAAAATCTTGTCTGCAGACGCATCTTTACATATTTATGTCATATTAATCACGTTATTGTATTAGTCTCTAAGTAGACGAGATATGTCTGTGTGGAAAATTGTTAAAACATAATTAGTGCAATATCAATTAAAATCACTTTTCTACTACAAAACATGTAACAAATAACAACATAAAAACATGCATCTTTATCTAAAGCAAAATAAAAAGAGTTTAATTTTTATAACATTATTGTAACTTTTTGTAAAACTATTTCAAGAAATAAAATATTATATTACATCAGACAGAGAAAAACAATGACAACATGTAAAATAGATAACATGTAAAAAATATAAAACTGTACAAATAAATACGATCAAGGATAAGATTTCATCATATAACATTTCATTACGTAAGACACAAGAAGTCAGCTTCCAGAATATCCTCAAGTTAATATACTCTATACAGGGTGTCGCAGAATATTGGGTACTATTTTCGTATGCAGGTAGAGCGGGCGAAATTGAGTTGAAAAATTGTCTACCATTTTGCAATTTTCGCAATAGTTAACGAGATATTAATGATTATAAATCGCCGCATTAGAACGGCCCTCCGCCGAATACAAGAGCGCGGCGAGATAGGACCGCCCAGCACCTGTGTGAAGATAGCCTCGTACTTTTCGAATTTCGTATTTATCTCAATTGTGCTACTTTGTGCTATGCTTGTGTCAATTTGTGCCGTAAAACACAAATCAATAACCTAAAGCTATTTGCATTAAAAAAGAAAAAAATAAAATTTTTATTAGCCCTGCACTTTTCGAATTTTGAATACTATATTACTGTGCTATATTGTACCACGATTGTGCTGAAATGTGCCACAGAGAAAAAATCGATAACTCAAACAACTGGAAAAAAAAAAAAACGAAATAACCCTAGCCCCGCATTTTTTCACGATTAAGCTCAATTTTTTTCCTAAACTGGCATTAATTTGTTGTGCCGTAAAAAAATTACGATATCTCTTTACGTTTCAAAGAAAAAAAATTTAAAAAACATTGAACGCGATCAAGAGTAAAGTGTCGTTAATATCGTTATGCCGCAAAAATCTCAAGTTGTGCCGATTTGTGCTAGACAAGCACAGCTCAGATATACAATTTCGTCCCTACCCGATAATTACAAAGTCGAATTACGGACAAAGAATCTGTACGCGAAGGACCGCGTTCAAAAGTAAAGTTTTTATTTTTTTTCGGTTGTTTGAATTATCGATTTTTTCTCCGTGAAATTTCAGCACAATCATGGCACAAAAAGCACAGTCATGTAGAATTCAAAATTCGAAAAGTGCGGGGCTAGTAAAAATTTTATTTTTTTAAATGCAAATAGCTTTAGGTTATTGATTTGTGTTTTGTGGCACAAATTGGCATAAGCATAGCACAAAGTAGCACAATTGAGATAAATACGAAATTCGAAAAGTACGGGGCTATCTTCACACAGGTAAATTTGTAATTAAAAAGTTATACATACCGGTCGCCAAAGTATTTTGTCCATTGTGTTTGCTCAACTGCGAGCTCACGGGGCAGGACATATTTTTTATCCACGTAAAATGCCCTACGTTGTTGTCTCCTTGCACGTGCAATAAGTTTACATGCTTTTCCCTCTTCCGGGCAGTAAGCCGTATCGGCAGGATTTTCTTATTCTCAATACAATTGTAGATATTGAATGAAGATAATAATGTTTAACAGATAAAACATTAAGTTTATTAATATGTATTAAGAAAAGAACACAACTCTCATAACCTCACGGAACTCACGACACAACCCTCGGTGCGCTCGCGATCTCACGGAACTCACAACGCTTTTTAATCGCGCTTATTTATTCTCTCGAAAACTCTCTTCGATCCCGCTCGCCACTCATTGCTCACAGTCTCGCAACTCTCTGTATTCGCGATCTCGCAACTCTCTGTACTCGCTGCTCACTGACTTCGGTCTCGCTACGTTCTGCTCGACACGCCCTTGCAGGTCTCGATCCATGAAAGTGACAAAAAAGATTGCCAGACTATCGAAAGGACGCTCGCCTCGCAACGCGTCCCAACGACGTTCAAAGAATAACGCGCGCCTACGCAATATAATATAATAATTAAACGCAATATAATAACTAAACAATTTCTACTCCCTATACAATACACATTGAGATATTGTTTGAATGTCCAAATTTTTTAATCTGATTAAATGTCACAGGAAACTAAATGACTTGTACATTAAGTACTGTCGTATAATCAGAGTACGACGATTCTCCTTCTTCATTCCTTTCGGCCGGATGCAGAGGGACGATCACCGACCACGCGAAACGTTGTCCTTAGATTGAACATTAATAATCGCTCCCTTAAATTTTATCTCTCACGGTAACTCTATGCAACATCCCGCGTGCAGTGGATTATATTTGTTTACGTTGACAGTCAAATTGAGTATACGCGACAACGCTCACCCGTTGTCGCGTTCCTGAAACTCTTTGAGGGACGCAAAGGTGGACTCGATGACGCATTGCTCGCACAGTGTTCACTTTTACGCTGTTGCATTTTCTTAGAACGTTTTGCACTCGCTCGAGCACTACATCGCAAGCGTCTTCCAAAAATTATTGTGGCTCGGTATAGTCTGTGTTAATCACCACACCGGTCAAAACGCGATTTCGAACGCAGTATCGATCTCTCGCCAAACGAGTCTTTCCGCGCTGCCACTGCTACCAGAAGTCTCATAGTCACCGCCGAAATGTATAAAGCGTCTTTCCAATAGAGTCTTTGCGCCTACGAGTCGCGCGATGCTCGGCACCACAGATTGTCTATGTCCGATTGAGAGCCGCGGACGTTTAATTCGACTGTGTTTTTTAAGCCGTTCCACGCATTTGTCGCATCGCTGCGCCCACGCGAAATAATCGCCCAAGGTAGCGACTCGATTGGATTGCTGCAGCAGGTCGCTTGCAAACCGATTTTATATTTCATTTTGTCTCTAACTGGTATTATTCTCAAATCATTGATATTGTCGGCGCTGAGGAAATAGTATACTGTGATACAAGTGCGGAAAGTTGGTTATTGTCCACGAGTGTGGGTGGGACGGACGGAGGGGCGGGCGGACGATATGCAAATTCCGACTGCGCAACCTCCTCGTGATTCATATCGGGTAATGCTAGTGCCGGCCGTAATGATCGATACAAAAATTGTTGCTAAAATTTATTATTTTATATACAATAGTGCAGTTAATAATTATTTCAATATTCAAAGTATACTTACAAATACATTTTGCTGTTATATCGTCTCCTAAACAGCGACAATGTCCGTATTTTCCTATCTTTTAATCCACAGCTATGGTGCATATTGGATCATTTTTTTACTTATTTCATAAAGTAGCAGATAGTAGCAACTGAAATTAGTGAATTCTTAAAGTAGGACATGCTCTTAATCCATTGTTATCAGAGAATGTTCAAGATATTACAAGATTTTTTTTAAAGTTAGAAGAAAATTAGATTTCGGGATTTTTGTCGCAACATTATAAAAATGGTTGCCAAACATTAAACAATATTATTCACTGATTGAGACATAGTGTTTTTTCAAGCTGAAGATGTGTCTATAATTCAGAAAAAAAGTTGATGTCATAATCAGAGCTCGCGACTTAGTGCCGTTTTCCCCCACTCGACGCGCCTGCTAGCGGCCGAGCCCGCCGAGCGCCGCAAGAAGCAGTACCCTATAGGCGCACCGTGCTCTTCTTGCGGCGCTCGGCCGCTAGCAGGCACGTAGAGTGGGGGAAAACGGCACCAAGTCGCGAGCTCTGGTCATAATAAACTGTAAGAAGATAAACGGTAAGAAATTTATTAGCTTGAAGTTTGAGAAGCAAGTAGACAGAAATCCGCCATTGTATAAATCATGATATTGAAAGTTATTTTTCATATAGATCTTAATAGAAGTTTTGAAAATAATGATTATATAGTAATTCTGTAATCCTTTTACTAAAGAAATTTGCTATTGGGGACTTCATTTGAAAGAGAAAAAATTTTAATCTTATATCCGCATTTTTAACGGCTTCGACCAACTGTGCGGCGCTCACTTGGATCGTCTTTCAGATTTACCGGTTTTGATAGCTGCTAAATTTGTTTAGCCGGCGCTCACTATTGAGGAGTTTTCTTTGAAATGGGGGGGAGGTACGATCGCTAGGAAGCATCGTGTACGCCTTCGTAATTATTCCGTAGGTTATCATTTATAATTGCACGTGCGTTCGCGCCAAAGCGCTGTGTTTATAAGGGCAGTCTAATATCGGCACTGAGAAAAATAATCCTACGCCGAGTTTATAATATTTATAAAATAAATGTATAATTCGCGGAAGCGCTATATCTGTAATATTATCTGCCGTGTATAACAAAATGTTTTCACCAAGTACCCTCCTCCATGACATCATATCCCGTGGACATTCCCTCCGGTGACGCTATACCCCCGTAACGTCATACTCCCACCCCTCACCCCCTCAGATCCCGAGTCGAAACTCTCCTATATCTCCTACTGACATCCATCATATTGATACCATAATTACTTAGCGAATATTCAGAATTATTTGTAATAAAATTCTGTTGTATTGATGTAAACGTAATATTAACCCATTAACGCCTAAATAACACAAAATTTTTCTCTAACTTTAGGTCAACAGATTTTAATGGAATCTTAATTAATTTATTTTGGAATCAATTTTTCTAGATGTTTTCGGGTCCGCTCTTTACAATACAACTACTTAGAAAAGTAAAAAATATTAATTATTATTTTTAGACGAATTTAAAGTTACGTTTTTTCAGCTTGTTCTTTTAAAGAAAATAACCGATTTCTTAGGAAAAAAATGCTGTTTTTACATTGGAAACTGCACAAAACGTGTTATTAATACTTGTACTTCAAAAATATGTAGATATTTTTTTTAATTTTTTCTTCTGAATGTGATAAAATAAAAAAGGCGTTTAAAATCGCGATTTTTTTTCATATCTATTTTTCGACTTTTTTTACTTTATAATACTAAAATATTCATGGTGTACAAGGATATTTGGGGTCGCTGATTACGAATCTGCTGTCAGATTTGCAAAATTCAAAATGGCGGATTCAATATGGCGGACAAATTTTTGAAAATAGGTATATAGGGATTTTTGAGGTCGCTGATTACGAATCTGTTGATTTGCAAAATTCAAAATGGCAGATCCAATATGGTAGTCTGAAAATTGAAAAAAATTGATGTTTCGAATAGAAAAAATGTTTATCCCTTGTCAATATTTCTTGGAACAAGTTTCATTATAAATTTTCGTAAAATATGACAAATCTTTTTCATACTATTATTTGAATAAAGCATTGTTAATTATTACATTGTTTTTCGCCATCTTACATCTAATGTTGTCCGATTCTCACCGCGAGAATATAGACGATCACCGAGAATCGATTAAAAATTTTTTATTTTTTTTAATAAAATAAAAAAAAATAAAATTTTAAAAATGATTTAATCTAGTATGTATAATTTCTACAGATATAATAAAATAAAGAAAATAATTTTTGTTACGGAGCGCGCTAGCGAGAGCGCTGTAGAGCGATATGGATGGGATGGGTGAGTGAGCGAGGGAAGCAGTGTGGACACGGATAGCAGCAATTAAACGACATACAACACGACACTTGATTTTACGATAATTTTAATAAAGATTCAATTTCCGTATTACCGGTGAACATAATGAGACATAATTGAAAACAATATAGAAAATATAATTCGCGTAACAAAGAGATAATCGTTAACGGAGACTGAATGACCGAAGAGCGATGTTCACTGTCTGAGAGTTAATGACAAAAGGCAGGCACGCTCAGGAATGCACGCCTAATAATATCTGACAAATCCTTTGTCACGAAGTTTCCGAGCTTGCATCAGTCGCTCCGCCCATATGATTCTTGTTGTGATCGCTTCTAGAAGCGTGCTCTGGAATGCAGGTGTAATGGTGGGAAAAAGATAATAAGTGCACATCTACGGATGCAAGGTCAGGATCAGCGAGCAACGTTAAGTGATTTATGATGCAGCTCGATTTAATAATTGTCACCGGTGCTTCAAAACTTGCAACACCGCATCGAGAGAAACGATAAGACTGACTGTTTATGCATTCTCGAACAATTTTCTAGAATAGAATTTGTAAATATGACTAACTCACAATTAGACGAAATTACTTACAATTAATTATGTATCTTAATACCATGTACACTGACCGGCATGAATGGTGTCCCTCGGCGGCCCGCGGTGTCTCTATAGCTATCTCACCTGCACGCCCTTCATTCAAGCGGCGAGGGTGAGACAGCCGTAGGGACACCGCCAGTCGCGAGCACGTCTTGCGTGGCTTTCTCTCTCGATTGTGCATTTTGCGATAAAGATGCAACATCGGACGGCCCCTCACTACTTTTTCCCTTCGCTCCTCGATCCGCGCGTTTAGAGACACACATATGTACGCGTTTCGGTGTGTGCGTTCGCCGCGTTCGGTTGTCACACACCCACACTAGCCGCCGAGGGACACCATTTCTGCCGGTCAGTGTACGTAGACTATAATGTGGTCCTTATAAAGTAAATACCTTCAGGTTTTGAACCTGACTGGGCCCCCGGCTCGCTATTATTATTCTTGCGCTTTCTTACTATGCTATACGGCACTGGTCGATAGCGAGCCTCTCTTCATGCTATATAAATCATGTTACCGACTGTTATAAAAAAAACTTTTTTTACAAGGCGCATTGAACAAAAAGCTCGAACTCAAAACAACTTTTTTTAAATGTAGATTCACCATGCCAAAGCGCATTAAAATCGGCGGGGACACAACCGCGACCTTCTCTTGTTATTATTATTTAATTATTTATTAATAATCATGTGTAAAATTATTTAATTATCATGTAATATTATTTAATTATCATGTGTAAAATTGTGTGTAATATTTGGTATAATAAAATGCTTAGCTCGTAAAGCTAACTAGTACTATTTATACATATGTCTTTATTTTCAAATGATCAAGTGAGTGAGAAGCGCGCATCAACCCTGAATACCACATAGATTAGAACACTTATTCATTAACTTCAACCTGCTCTCCTGCGAAAACTACTTGTCGGACAGAATTTTGCTAAAGGAAAAAGTTGTTTTTTTTTTAGCATAAAGGCATGTACGTCGAATGCGCGAATTTCTAGACATCCTGTATACATATAACAACTATATTTTATTTTAATTTTATTCTTTATTATTTTATTACTTATTTCTACTTTTTTTCATATAGAAATTCTGGTGGAATTGGCAAGAATCTTATATTTCTCTTAGGCGAAGAGGAAATTCGAGATGAGAATTTTTTGAATGATATCAGTAGTTTATTCAACGACGGTGAAGTTCCAAATCTTTTCACGATTGAAGAACGACAAGAAATTATTGAAATGACACGATTGGCTGCTCAAGGTAGCGATAAAAGTCTTGATATTTCTATGTTGACCGTGCTGACATATTTCGTCAATCGTTGCCGTGAAAAATTACACATAATATTGTGCCTAAGTCCAATTAGTAAAAACTTCAGAATCCGTTTACGAATGCATCCGAGTTTGGTGAATTGTTGTACTATTGATTGGTTCGATGAATGGCCGGAAGATGCACTCATGCAGGTAATTACAATTTACAGCAGGCAATTACAATTTATATTAGACTCAATAATTTTACATTTTGCATATTCTGTATAGATTCCTTACATACACTACTGGTCAAAAGTTTCCAGATACTTTCAAAATTAACAACTTGCCTATATTAAGGCTACACTGAGAAAAATATCCGGCAGTTCTAATCGGAAAAAACCGTTCGAACATCTTATCCGATCGATTTTGAACGGATCTAAGACTATCCGATGAAGTGATAGATGATTTTATCCGATGAAATGTAATTTCCGATGAAATTTGAACGGATAATGAGCTGCAAGTTATTTATCCGTTCAAAATGATATACAATATGATCGGACATTGCATTTGATCGGATAAAAATAGTATATTTTATCCGATCAAAGTGAATCGGATAGTATCCGATCTAATAATATTCGATCTAATATCCGATTAAAACATGTCGGAAATATTATGCGCATGCGCATTTGGTAGTTGTGCGTCTGCCGGAACGTGCACGAGCTCTAGTGTCTCGTGTCCTGTTCCTTGTGTCTTGGTCAGTCTCGTACATGTCAATCTCAGTCCTCGTGTATGTATCGTGCATCGTGTATTACGCATCGTGTGTAATCGTGTGTATCACGTACCTCTGTGCATCGAAGATGAACACGTTAAGATCTCAAAAAGTAACAAACGGATATTTTAAATCGGATATTTTCTGATCTAAAATATCCGTTTTTTACTTTTTGAGATCTTAACGTGTTCATCTACGATGTACGGAGGCACGTGATACACACGATTACGCACGATGCGTAATACACGAGGCACGATATATACGAGGAACGAGGATCGAGACTGATCGGACATCTTTGATCGGATATAATGTAATCGGACTTTCCGATCAAAAGGTAATAAACGGATATTTTAGATCGAATATTTTCTGATCGGATATCTTTGATCGGTTTTTTTTTTCGATTAAAGTGATCGGTAATATCGATTTTCAGTACTGGTAGTGAATTTTGGAACGCAGCCTAAATAAAATAAATTTGCAACTGTAAAAAACTGTATATGTAAAATGTGTAACTGTAATTAACGAACAAAAATTCAATTTATTTTAATAAAAATTAATTTAATACCGCGTTATTTAGGCGATCAAATTTTTATCAAAAAAACTGCCTAATAAAACATATTGTATTAATGGCAGAACCCTTTATATATTTTTTAGTAATTTTTCAGCCTTTTTGGGGCAATTTTTCAAATTGTGTTCAACGTTTTGTGGCCCTCTGACATCTGTTTTCTTATGAATCATTTCACGGTAATTCAATAAGCCAAGAGATTACGGTAGCTATTGCATAATTTTAATTTCTTCAGATGCATCCTTTTCTAACAAATGATTTTTGCCTGAATTGCACTGTGTGTTATGTTAACCATTTAAACCTCATAGCTAAACCAGTAAAGTTAGCGAAAAAATAACTATTGGAAATAGTATTGGAGCATGAAAAACTATTGTAGACATAAAAAGAGTTTTACAGAAATCAATTTTGGGATAAACTTCCGAAAACCACCCATGCGTAATTTATGTAATTTTTGGTGGAATAGGTTCCTTTTATATAAAAAAGAAGTATCTGAGAAGGATTTTCGCCGACTTAAAAATTTAACGATTTTTTAAATAATTTTTAGTATAGTACTGAAGAAGAGTTCCGTGAACGTTACACAGCAGACTACGCATATAAACAGACAAACCTGATGTATTTATGTTATTCGTGTTTGTTTACATATTTCTATATGCCGCATACCTTTGTTTTCATCTTGAAAGTACTTATTTCCGAAAGAAATGCTGAACGTTACACAGTAGACTACGCATATAAACAGACAAACTATGCCGCTCACCAAAATAATAACGCGTGGGCGGGGGAGGGGCTCCGCCCCTCCCCCTGCACCCCCTCCACGCTTTATCCTAACCTGACCCAACCCTTTAATTAGATAACGAAATAAATACCCAACGCCTAATTAGGTGCAAAATTTTTGTTATAAACCTATGTGGAAGTTGTGAAGTTGAATAGTAACACTTGGGCAAAGCCCTTTCTGCATCCAACTTCGCATAGTACAATAAAAACACAAAAAATGAAAAATTATTTAAAAAATCGTTAAATTTTTAAATCGGCGAAAATCCTTCTCAGATACTTCTTTTTTTATATAAAAGGAACCTATTCCACCAAAAATTACATAAATTACGCATGGGTGGTTTTCGGAAGTTCAGCCGAAGTTACAAAAGAAATCTGTACAGCTTTTTTTATCTTGTTCATTGTGTAAAAAAATAATAAATATTACAATTTATTGTATGTCGTTCTGGCTAGACCAGTAAAGTTAGCGAAGAAGCAACTATTGGAAATAGGACTAGAGCATGAAAAACTATTGTAGACATAAAAAGCACTTTGCAAAAATCAATACACAGATAGATAAAGCACAATGAACGACAAACATTTTGTCGGCTGAACCGTCTTCTTTTGATATGTCAAAGCGCGTGAATCACGAATTCCTATTCACTTTGTGTATTTTGGAACAGTACATGTATCGCGTGTTTTGCGATAAACGACGACTGAGATGAACAATGTCACAATCCGTTTGTGACAGGATAGTGTCGCAAAGGAGGATGTTAAAAAAGAACAATTTTCCGTCTAAAGATGAAACTTAAAATTGTCACGGTCTGCCTTTCACACACGCGGACTTAAGGATAGCTCGCCGGGGTCGAGGGTGGGAAAGGAAGGAGACAGTGCTTTAATTATAAAGATAATAAT
>VBVQ01004329.1:0-15170 GCA_011636635.1 Tetramorium simillimum | reverse complement strand
TATTTACACAAAGGTAGGGCTTCAACATGTACATGCATTTTTCTATGTATAAATGATTTTTGACTCACCGCTCGTATATAAGCTATACAATACCATGTTATTTCTTTTTATTAGAGTAACAAAATTTGTCTGGGGGCATACGAGTCGCAATGGTTTCAAGGAAGCGTAAACATGCAGAAAAAAATCGTTCAAATTATATTCAGATCACAGAAACCCGAAATTATTCGCATTAATGGTATTCTTCCAGCTTTATCGTTACGTTACTATGCAGGGGTAAGGATTATGCCTTACACACGCACACACGCGCGCGCGCGCGCGCGCCCGTATATACATACACATATAATATTATTACAATACTATATATATATTTATTTGATTTTTACTTTTGATACAAAGGAAGAATCAAAACACCTATAACTGTATTTGTACTTAGAAACAATATATAAAGTGTTTCTCGTTGTAGTTTCTGTATACATCTTGTACTTACTTTACTGCAGTACGCATAATGGTCAATGGTGATGATAAAGATACTATCTTGACTGAATCGACAAAGAAACTCTTGGAAACCAATACAGTAGAGAATGCAACTTACGCACTGTGTGAGTATTGAATAAAATATTTGTATTATTAATATCCCAGCAAACACAAATGTAGCAGTTACATAACATAGATGTAATAATTACATTACAAATAACATCTATGTTATGTACTGTTACATTTGTGTTTGCTGGGATAACATTTAATTTGGCATCTTTTTATTTTATTTATTTTATCGTCATTTATTTTAAATAAATAAATACTATTTGATAAAAATATTTTATTAAAAAAAAAATTATCCTAACTTTATTATAAAATTTTATTAATATAATATTAAAATATTTCAAATTTTTATAATTTTGTGTGTTATTGTTAAGTATTTCAACTAATATTATATTTTTTCTCTACAATATATTATTTTTAACATACTACCTACTATATTACATCAAATTTAACATACTACAATACATCAGCAATATAGGAAACTGCGTAACAACAGTTAACTAAATGATGACTCTTCACTACTGAGCAATATCCACTGTGCCTGATCATCCAAATACTAAATAATTTAATTAGTCGACTCCAAACATTCTCATTTAAAATATTCAATATTTTGGATTAAAATTTTTATCTTGGAACGATCTCAGAAGTCTTGCTCAATCAAAACTGATGTTAAATAAAAATCGACACAATTCTTAGATATGTATTATGTTATATATAATTTCTCACTACAAAAAAATATCGCTCATAGTAATAATAAACGAATATAGAAATTATCTCAATACATTATATTTTATAAAAATATTGAAAAGTGATTATAATCCCAGATAGGAAAATTTCGCAATAATTGTGTTAAGATGATTTTGCAAAACGCATCTTTTGCTGAAATAGAATTTTACAATTATAACTTCTAATTATAAGTTCTAATATTGACAAAATAATGACGCAAAGTTATTATATAATTAAGTAAAAATAAAAAGTAAAAAAAATTTTTTCTATTACTTGAATAATAATTGTATAATTTTATGCTGCAACAATTTTTACAATAATTACAAACTTGATTTCTGAAATATATTCAGTAATAATTGTGCTCAGATGATTCTTACTAATGTTACAATTATATAGGAATTTTATTTTAGGCATCAATTTTTTAAAGATTGCTACTTGTTGCGGTAATTAAATTTAGTAGTATTGATTTTAAAATTTAAATGTACAATTATTACGCAATATATTATACATTATATTTTAAAATTTAAATGAAGCTAAAATTTTTCTGCCTGCGTTCCTATCTGGGATAATCATATTACACGAGTATTTCTGTCCGTGTTATATTCTATAATTTATATAAGATATAACTTATTAACTTTATTAATTCTCTTTTATGTACATTTAAATAAACCGTTAAATAAATGTTATAATACGTCTTATCGACAGAAAAAGTTGTAATGTATATAATATATGATAATAAATATAAATTTGATCGTATGTCGCACTAACTGCAAAGTGCTCCATATATCTATATGTCACTCGTTTAATTATGAATGTCAAATAATCGTATTTTAAACCAACCATTGATTTAATCGATAGTTGGGCTTTTACACACATACGCACACGCAAACGCACACACTCACACACACATACAAAGACACAACGCACACGTACATATACATATATCAAAAGAGCGTTTATATTTTTTCTTTTGATATAAAAAAATGTTATAATTTAAAGTCCTCGGGTCAATAAATTTAAATGTTATCATTTTGTACTTTTTATTCTCTTGCAATTTTATCAGGAAATAAAACGCTTCAGTATTATATTTATATTATAATTTATATTATACTTACTTGTTTTAATTTTAATACAAGCTCACGCTAAAAGATATTGCAGGTAATGAAGTAATTATCCAGTAGTCAATTATTCAAACACATTGTCCGTAGTTGCTAAATATTCAAAATAAAAATAGCGAAAGAAAATATAAAAAGTTTTGTAATGACAAAAAAAATTTGTAACGGAATATGCATTTCTATAAGCACTTTTATAAATATCTTAAATAAACATCAGTATTAAACACAAGGTTAAACACAAGTTGGTGTTTTTTACATTTCTCAAATTCTACTCTCGCGAGTTAATTCTATGCGGTAAGAAATACATATCATCTATAAGTGTAATAGATTACATTTTGCTTTGTAGTAATCGGTTTTAGCATTTTAAAAATTTTACATTTTCGAATTTAAGTATTTACTAATCAAATCTGTGATTGAATAAAAAAATATATTTCAATATTAAGAAATACACATTTACTAATGATTCTTGTTTCTTTCAGTATAGCAATCTTCATGTACATATATATAATATAATACAACTTTTTAAATCTTAAAATAATTGTAAAAATTATCTTAAAGATAGGATTTCTTAAATTAGGATAAAAACTTTCATTTATATATGTAAATATCTTTATATAGTATTTCATTTAGTCAATGATGATGTCCAGTTGTAATTAAAGCAGGCAAAAATGATCCTATTACTAAGAATAATATTTCTTTAACTTTAAGTCCGTTCGAAGAGAGCGTTGTACCATCAACGCTTGGCACATGCGAATAATTACTATTTCTTGTCATCAACTCTGGCAAAACATGTACAGTGGCTACATAAAGGAATGTTCCAGCACTAAACAACATAGCCAAACCAGTTGCATTGACACTGCTCAGCGTTTCTTTTCCTTCCTGAAATGACAAAAAGTTATAATTAATATTTAATTTTAATTAAAAAGTATTCTCTACAGTACAAGAAATAACAATGATAGAGTTATAAAAATGATTAAAAATGTAAAATTCTATACATCATTTTTAAATTGCTGTCATTCAATTTTCATGAAACTTGATTTGATTATAATATATAATAATATATAATAAAACAGTAATGTGATAATATTTTATTCCAAAATCAAAAATGCAAAATTCAAAATGAGTGGATATAGTGGATAGAATTTTAAATAATAATAATAATCTGATTATCGTAAAATTCAATTTTAGAGAATTTTGACATTACTAGGTAATACCAAGTTACCAGTTTTGCTTTATTTGAAATTCAGCGATGCCAGGAACTCCCTAAAACTAAGTTGATGCTATCACTAACTCCTGTGATTATACTTGTGTAAATTTAATTTAAAATTCGCAGGATTTTAATTTTCGTCTAAAAGTTTATCTCGAGCTTTATTTAACTGAAACAAAAGAAAGAAGCTCGAAAAAATTTAACCATGAACACGCAAATATTTATTCACTGCTTGTTGAAATGCACGATTTATGACACTCGTACATCATATAACACATTTTTGGCATATTCTAATGTTTCCGATTCCACATATATATTACAGAGAACATGTATACAGTTTGAATATCTATTAGAAAAACGCTTGTGTGTTTTGCATTACTCACTTTTCCAATCCCGAAGTATGTCACAAGTGCAAGGCATGGTGCCGCGAGAGAAAAAATTAATAAATGTCTGCTAATTCTTTTTTTGTCTACGCCTTCGTGAAGAAGAAACGACACAAGTCCAAATGCAGCTGGCGCCTAAAAGAAAGTTTTAAATTTTATAATGACACAAGAAGATGCATGGAAATGATGCACACGCATCATTAACATTACATTAGCTAGTAAGCTCTTATTAATCAATTGTATGATTCAAGAGTTTGTAGTGTATAATCAGAAACTTTACTTTGTGTAACATTATTGCCAAAAAAACTATCACTTCGACATCAGCTTGAGATGTAGTAGCAGCAGCTCCTAACGCAACCCCATCAACTGCTGCGTGTACTACGAGACCTAAAGTTGCAGTGACACTCTTTTGCCTTCCATCACTTTTTCTTGCTGAACATTGATCAATCAGAAGCATAAATACAAAACCGAGTACTAAACTAATTCCAATTAAAGAATGTAAATCACCTGTGAAAACAAAAGTATTGGATTTAAAGGCAATGAGTCGATGAGAATCTTTGGAGAAACAACTACATTAATAGCAATTATAAAATTACATACCATGTGACTCTTTTCCATTAGTAATTTCGCCAGTAAATAAAGCTCTTATACCTTCAGGTATAATCACTGCTAATGCAGTACCAACAAGAAGACCTGCTCCCAACACTGATACTAATTGTAATTTGTCCTAGAAAAAACAAATGGCAGAATGACATCCATATGGTATGGTTGGCTATATCTTGAGAATATCTCATATATCAGAAATACTAGTAATTTATTACAAAAATATTATCTTACTTCCGACAAACTCATAACTAATGGTAAGGATCCGGCCAAGCAAGAGCCCACCAGCATAACAAGAGTAAGCATCCATAACATCGCTCCCTCTTCCATTATTCTCTCTTAATACTGAAAGGAACTATTTATTTCAAATATTCATCACATTATCAATTAATAACATACTCGTGTAATGCATCAAGATTGCTTAATTGCATGTTAATCATAAATTCTAAACTTTCTACACTGATCTCTATTCCACTTGTACATACATACATATATCATATTTTATATATACATATATGTGTTTATACATATGTATGTGTAACTTTACAGATATAAATGTATATAACAAAAGTATGTATGTAAAACAACATCAATGAGGACACACGTGAGCATTACTACAAACTGTTTAATTCATTACCTAGATCGCAAACATCATGAAAGTTTGGCCGAAAAATTGATGCCAGATGGTAATAGTAAGGAGATGGCGGCCATACTTTGGAAAGGATTGATACAAAGTACCAATTACATTTGACTGTTACTTATCTTATATTACATTTGTAATACGAAAAATTTTTCGAGCGTGTTGATTGCAGAATAGAAAAATTCTCAAGTCTCTAGAAATTTTCTGTCCCTCGCTTAATCAACACGCTGGAAAAATTCATCATACGCTAAACGTAATATGAACCTTAAGGCCATTCTACAATTGCGTAAGCGTTGTTGTAAATGTAAAGCAGTAAGAATTTGACAAATTATAGTCGATCCTTCTTTGATCGTAAAAAAATATTCGACTATGATTGGTCAAATTCTTACAGCCTTTTGTTTACAACAACGCTTACGCAATTGTAAAATGGCCTTAAGAGCGGGTCTACTAGTAAGCTTTAAGCTTTAAGAAATTGACCAACGACGATCAATTATTCTCCTCATCTTCGTCTGTGATTGGTCAATTTCTTAAAGCTTAAAGATTACTACACCTATTGTAGACCCGCTCTTATCCGTCGGGATGCGCCCTGAGCGCTTTTATAAAAATAATAATTATTATTAATCAAATTCGCGGAACGTCCACAAATTGTAGATATATCGCATACAAATATTAAAAAATGATTTATCGACTTGGTCAAAAAATGGATGTTGCACGGGTACACACGGTACACACCATGCACGGAAGCGATTTATCGACAGTGAATGTTCACTGCTACGTAGTTCTACATCCACTGTTGGCGTGGATGCTAGGCCAAATATCGGTTCCACGGAAAAGGCCGCGATGGCCGCTCTCAGATTTCTCTCTGTTCACAGTTTACGAGATCTCTTTGGTGATAGTATATTATTGTGATTCTTTGCTAAAGAAATTAATTCTTTGAGTTATTGAGTGATCAAAGAGCTTGTAATGAGAAAATTAGAGTGTCAAGAGCTATGGGGAGCCGAGAAATTAGAAGCTCAGTTAGAGGTCGCCCGAGATGGTCTTCGTGGTCTAGATCGCAGCATTCGTAAAATCTTGGGCCGGGATGTTCCTGACGGCGAAAGCGGTCCATTGCAATCTAGGTTATATTTAACTCCAAAATCTTTAATTCATTTTCTCAATTTATTTGAAATTAGCATACGTTTTTTAAAACAAGTCCATAATAACAGTCTTGAAATATTTTAACAATCCTATAAGTTCCGACGTGCGCGCGCGCACACACGTATACGGATATGTTTTTTTTTCACTGTCACCCATTCTTGTATATTTTCGTATAACCTTTCTTTTTGTACTATCTGTATTATATTTTTCTTGTTTATCTCACATTTGTACTATTTATATTACGTTTTTATTATATCATGTGACTTTATTGTATACACATTAAATGATACAATGTATTCATATATTCTTGTCAGTGTGATTTTATTGGGTGTAATTTTATTTAGTTTAATTCAATCTTTTCTAGAATACCTCAAAAACGACTAATGCAAGATGATCGTCGAAGGACTATAACAGAGTTTGTCAATAATGAACTGCCTGGAGGCAAACGACGCTGGCAAAGTAGTTCCAATGTGGAACCAAAAACAGTTTTTAGTCGATTGAGTGCACGCGTTCCATCTACTGCAGATGACAGTGCTGATGAAGACGATAGCATTGTTAAGGTAATTTACTTATGTGTACATGATCTTAAGGATAAAATGTATTCCTAATTAATATTCTTAATAAGAATGTCTACCCTAATGTAAAGATACAGATAATGGCTCTACAAAAATTCACATTTCTCAAATTTTTTCAATTTTGATTGTACAGAAATTGCATTGTTTTATATATATATATGTTTACGTATATTCTTTTTTATTTTATTTTCAAAGTAAAGTTACAACATAAGATTTTCCTATAGAATTTACTACATTTCAATTTCATTAGAAATTTTATCTCTATATAATGCTCATGTGTGTTTAAGTTGATTAAAGAATTTATTGTTCTAGTAGATTTAATTTGAGATATTTTGTAAATATGTAATGTATTCCAAGTATTTTTAAGAGATTTTAGCGTTGTTTGAAAAAAAATCATTAAAAGATATGGAAAAATATCAGAAAACTTCTGTTGCCATATTTTATACTTTGAATTTGATGATAAAGAAGTATGTTTTTATTTCAGTAAAGTTTTCAGTAAAATTTCAAGAAGCTGTAAAATACAGAAAAAAAGAAAGACAAACTTAATAGGTTTATTTGAAATAGCTTGAAGAAAATTTAGAATGAGAGAAAAAAATTCTTGAAACAGATGAGAGCCTCCATTAAATTCATATATTCTATTTAATTTATTTATTTCTTTATTTGTCTCTAAATATTTTGATATTTGCTTTAACTGATATAAATTCAATAATTTAACAACAAGACTGTTAAAGGTCATTCGAGTTTGAAGGAGCATAAATGTATTATAAATTTTCTCATTTTTATATTTTTTTAAGTAAAGAATGACATGAAGGAAACATGTATTTTATTTTATTATTTTAATTTATTTGAAAGGATTAAATTATATATACATTTTTTATCTTATACCATGTATTAATTTAAGATGAATTAATATGTGTCTTAATGTTTATTAAGCCTGCTGTGTCATCCAGAGTAATAGCCACTCCTCGAGAAATTCCTTCGCGTCAAGAGGTTATCAGACGAGAAAGAACAGATGAGCGTAGTCGACAGAGAAACAAACGTATGTTTGGCGCACTTTTGGGTACTTTACAAAAATTCAGACAAGAGGAAACTAAACTTAAGGCGAAGGTAAGATATATTTACAATTAGATATAATCAACAGTTAGATTTACACACAAGGTGTCCCATCCTGTATTTTAAAGATATCTCGATGTTGACTACTTTATGGCTGAAGAATATGTCATAAAGAATATGGAGGGTCAAAAATAAGATAATAGTTTTTACTACAAATTATAGTTTTTTTTTTTAGTCTTCTCAGGATCGAAGAAATTTTGTCTGAAATATTTTCCGCAAAAGTGCATCATTTACAAGATATTCAAAATGGGCAGTTAAAATGAGACATTCTTAAAACGTGTGCAAGTGCGTGTATGTGTGTAAATATAAATATATATTTATAAATTTGTCTTCTCATTTACAGGAAGATAAAAAGGCAGAAGTAGAAGCTAGAGTAGAAGAGGCTAGAAGACGAGAAAAAGAAGAACTACGAAGAGAAAGGCAACAATTATTTTTGTCACGAAAACGACAATTAGCTGAAGTACGAGCATTGGAAGCAAAGCTTGCACGTAGTCGGCAGTTTCAAGATTGGCGCAATGCACAGTTACCACTTGCTTCTTTTATAAAGACGCATGCACAACCTTCTATTTATTATGTACCAAAGCGTAAGACTCCGCAGACAGATATATTATTAGCGCAGTCCGCGAAAGAACTTTATGGTTAGTATTCTCATTAAACATGTATATATGTCTATATGTGTGTACACACACACACGCACGCGCGCGCACACACAAACACACACACACACACACATATATATTGTTTACTTATGTAGAAACTTATGCAAATGTGTTTTTCTTACATTTCAGAGGAAATTGAAAGAAGAGAAAAAGCATTGGTTGAAGAATTAAATCTAATAGAGGTTCAGATAGGATTAGGCAAACATTCACAAAACTTTGAAGCATCTTCATCTTTACATACTGTAGAAGCTCCACGTTTGATAGAAGAGGGTGAAGAAAATCGAGATCCTAATCCAGAACATAATATCGAAGCTGCAATCGATGACAATGCTGATATTTCAGTGCAGTCAATAATAAATGAGAGCTTTGATAATGATCATGTGGAGAAAACGGAGGAAGTACAGTTGGACCAAGTTCAACCAAGTGTAAACAATGGTTAGTATAAAATTCGCTATGGTAAAAAAAAGTCGTACATAATATGGTCAACTCTGATGGTCCAATATAAAATGAGGATTTTCATAGCAAGTTCTTCAAACGTTCAACGTTGTTTTATGATTGTATAATTAAAGATATTCCTAAAAGATCACAAACTTGTAATTTTTTACTATGTAAAGCTGTAGCTCTGCCTTGTGGCTTTTAATCCTTTATGGAAATAAATTAGCTTCTTCCTATATACATCCATTATTTGTATATGATAATGTAGATCAGGAAAACTATGTTGAAAACTTTAATCCTTGTGCTAATAAATCATTAATCTGGATCAACTGTTGTAAAATCCATTTCCATTGAACATGATGCATGTAAACTGGGTCATGCATTTATTTACAAAGAAGAAAAAGAGTACAAGAGAAGAAAGAAGAAAAGTTCTTTTACTTTATAGATACACGTGGGCGCGCGCGCGCGCGTACACACACAATTTTTTTTTCTGAATTCGCTCTTAACAAAGCTATTAAGCAAAGCTATTAAGAATGTATCGGAGCTATCTTCGAAATAGTACCAAGTCAATAAAAATTTGTGAGATTGTTCTTTTAGCCTTCCTGATGTGCTGCAAAAGAAACATTAAACGAATTCACTAAACAGTTGCTGAGTAATAACGATTTTAATTTTCATTGATTTTACACGTATTCCTATGGAAAGAGACGGTCTTGAAAAATAAAAATATTGAAGAAATGATGCCAATGTTTTCAACTTTTTTGTACATCTAGTATACGGATAGATGAAATTCTACCAAGTTTCAATTATCTTCGCTACATCGTTTTAAAGAAATAAATTATAAACTGATAAAAATATTCTATCAGTACCACAAATAATGTTGAAAAAAACATTTGTAATGTGAAAAATACCTTTCTAAGAGTAAAAATAAGACTCCAATTATAGTTCGAGTTCCTTACATCTAGATTTATTATGCGTAAGGCATAGATATTCAAGTATTTATACACTTTTATCTAAGATTGTATCTCCGATACATCCTTAAACACCTTCAATTTTTGGATCACATTACAAATTTTTTTTAACTTAAATTATTAGTTTCGAGTATAGCGATGCAAAATTTAAATCTATATTCATAATTGGTTTTTGCTAATGGAAATGACAGCTAAGATTTTGTCATGTAAAAATTAGAATTTCATCCATTCGAAATTCTTGGTGTCGCTTGAGTTTCAAAATGGCTACCTTACTGCTCGACCGCGATTGGCTGATTCGCTTATATCTTAAGTTCTATTGCTTAAGTTTTTTTATGTGCTACGGCCTTTAAGTGTTAAGGTACCTTTTCACTCGACGCTTATTTTCAGTGGCAAAAGACGTCACATGACCAAAAATAAAGATACTGATTCGTCATTTTTGGTCACATGACGTCTTTTGACGAAATTTGTTTTTAGAATGAGCCTAGACGCTTTAAGAAAGAATTTAACTCATTTGAAAATTTCGTATGTGAAAATTTCGTCTGTTTGTATGAGAAAACAATGGAAAGATAAAACATAGCAGTAGATTCTAAAGTACTTTAATCCTGCAAAAGGATTTTGCATTCTTAAAGCCAATTTGATAATTGATAATATTATAGTTTAGAATTCTGCTTGTACATTATCGCACCTCTCGTGCGAGTTCGTTTGTCAGTTTAAGATCCCCTTAATGGCCATTTTACAATTGCGTAAATGTAGATGTAAATGTAAAGCTGTAAGAAAATGACCAATCATAGTCAAATATTCTTCTTACGATCGAAGAATAATCGACTATGATTGGTCAATTTCTTACAGACTTACATTTACAACAATTCTTACGCAATTGTAGAATGGCCTTAAGACGTTACTTACGACGGTCTTAAAAAATAAGAACTGACTGAATACGGGCCTAGGAGTCTAGTAGAAACTTGATGAACGTTAACGAGAGAGAAAGAGTGAACGAGAGAGCGCCCTTCTCTCTGACGTGCATTTATTTATTTTTTATTAATCGTCACTAGATGGCAGTGTCAAGACACGATCATAATTCCTCTATCGACGTAACTTCGTACTAAGCAGTATTACAATTGGCAACGAGTCGAGCACGAGCGAGAGAAGTGATCAAAAAATGGCATCCGCGCCGACGTCGCACAATGAGGTTTCCCAGGAATTTTCTGTCAACAAACTCATCCGTGTCGGTTATTACGAGCTGGAAAAAACTATTGGTAAAGGAAATTTCGCCGTAGTTAAAATGGCCACCCACGTCGTAACGAAATCCAAGGTAAACGACGCCGTAGAAACCTTTCAGTTGCAAACATGAGATCCGTCATTTTGTCGTTGATATCTTCTGAATATCTGTGTGAATACTTGTTTAGCTTTATATTTTTAGCATTTAATTACAGCGTATAATCGCTTTAATCCAGTTACGTTTTGTTGCTGTAATCAGCCGCATAATTATTATTTTAAAGAGTACATTTATCCGTGGTGAGAAAGATACAATGTTGCCTTACTTGAAATCTGTAATAATTCATGTATATAACATTTCATAAATTTTGTTATTTGTATTTGCACATCGGGCGTTCTGCAAGCAAATACGCAACAGCGATATATTAGTGGCAGAAACATTTCTTTCGTAATTTGACACTTGGTTTGTAGCTTGGTTTTGAATTTGTATATCCAAACTTCCCTATGTTTTTTAATTAAAATGTGTCATTAATGAGAAAAAAAGAGAGAAAAAGGAAATAGATGGCTACATACATGTGTGCCCGCTCGTACACGCACACGCACAGAAATGATATAGTGAGGTTATATGTTCATTATATATTCTAAAATAATATTGAAATAATATATTGAAGTGTTACATAATTTTACTTAATATTATTAGCTTATTTATAAGACTTGACACATTAACATGACTGATTTTATAGCTGTATAACTATTACGTCAAAAGTAACAATTACTAGTATTTCGTGTACATGTACTTACGTTTACTTGCAAGATCTACTAAAGATAATCTGGTTGTACTGTTCTGTGAAATTATATATATTTTTTAGAGTAAATTTTATTTCCCTTGTTATTTCTCTTGTTATCAAAATGATTATACAGATTCGTAAAGAACTGCATGTAAGTCGCTTGAGTTACTAAACTTGAAAATTGATTCTTTAACAGTTAATCCTTCAATGTATAGTAATTCGATATGTTCTGTACACACTCAAAGAGTATAAAATTAAAAATGTAAACTATTGAACAGTACTTAGAAAACAGAGAAAGCACGCAAAGCAGCAATTCGGATGTTTGTAAAATGTATCACCTCTATAGCTGTATAGAGGTGATACATTTCTCTCTCTGTATTTTCTCCCTCAAATATAAATATAATGTAATACATATATAAAATGTGATACTATTATTTGAACAGTATGTGAATGATATTCTTTATAATTAAATATTATTAATTATGTATATAAAGCAGGTGATAGAAAATAATATTTTAAACAAACGCCATCTATGATTATATATATATGTGTGTGTATGTATATAGCCTTTAAAAGTATCAAAAGTTGCATGCAAAAGTTTCAGGTCACTTTGTTTATTTGATACAAGTACTTTACACGTTTGATACGAGTTATTTCATATAAGTAAATGTTTATATATAAAAAATACATACTGTGGAAATATATTAACCGGAATTATTTATATTATATTATAGTTGACAGCAGATCATAGATAATATGTGTGGCTCGATATATATCAATTGAGATGTAGAGGAAGAAAATAAAGAAATATGAAGATTGTCAAAAATGAAAAATCTTATGACATTATTGTCTTTATTATCCATAAGAAAATCAAAATTATGAATAGTATAGCATATATATTGCAAAATATTTAGGACATGTTTTAGAAAAACATCCACAGAATGTTAGATCATGAAAGAAACAATTGAACAAAATCTATTATATTGTAGGTGAAATGAATTTATTGTTGACACAAACAAAAATATTGCTTATATTATATGCAAATTATATGAGAGAAAAAGTTGTTAATGTTAATGGTTTTATGTTATGAAACGAAACATGTGATGGATTTTTTGATGAAATAAGAGTCAAAGAATCAATTGATAAGAAGATTTAATAAAAATCCTGTAATGGGACCTAAAAGCTATCAATATTGTGAGTGTATCACTGAAGATTGGAAAAAATGATACATTTTTCACGAATCAAATTTTCATGATAAATTTAGATTTATCTGGAAGCGACAGAATACATGCTCAACATCCAATTGTTAGATATTAGAAGTAATCTCAGATATTATACTTTAATTGTGAAGTATAATGAAGAAAATATGTGATTTAAGAAATGGTTCTATGAAAAGAAGTAAAAATGTCTAGAGTTTGAGAAAATATAAATATTCAAATAAGATTGAATTATATACAAAGATATTAATAGAAATATTAATTGGAATAAAGCTTCTTCTGCTTATGTTATGTATTTAATCAAGTCCGCATTTCGCCCCCATTATTACTGTAAAAGACACAAGTCTACCAAGTGACAATAAAAAAACGTGGTCAGAAAGATCTTAAATGTATTGTATTGTAAGTTACATCACTTGTTTCCGTTATGTAACAAAGTGACCGGAGACTCTTAAACTTGCAATTTCTTAAATAAATACGCACACAATTATAAAAATTTTTGTTTGTTTACATTACTTTTTTTCACCTAATTTATTTTTATAATAAATTTATGTTTTTAATATTAATTGTATCTTTCTCTTTAAATTCTGCCTTGAAAAAACAAAATCGAACAAATACTTTTAGTATACAAATAATATACTTTTTAGACCGGAAACTTTTGCATGCCACCTATCTTTAGAATATTAAGTTATATTGCGTTATATCTTGATATTGTGTTTATATTGTTATAGGTTGCTATAAAGATAATAGATAAAACTAAATTAAATGAGGAAAATTTAGCAAAAATTTTTCGTGAAGTACATATAATGAAAAGATTACGACATCCACATATTATAAGACTGTACCAAGTAATGGAAACGGAGAAAATGATATATTTAGTGACAGAATATGCTCCTGGAGGAGAAATATTTGATCATCTTGTTCGAAATGGTAGAATGCCAGAACCAGAAGCACGAAGAATTTTCCGTCAGATTGTACTTGCCGTTCATTATCTGCATCAACAGAGAGTAGTTCATCGAGATCTTAAGGTCTAGCTGTTGTATTATATTGAAATTAGATATCTTATAATCTTAATTGTTAATAAAATTGATTACAAATTTGTATGTATATTGTTTATGTATATAATTAACTTTTGTCTGTTTTTTTTTTTAGGCTGAAAACTTGTTACTTGATGCAGACAATAATATAAAACTTGCTGATTTTGGCTTTAGTAATGAATATACACCTGGTGTTCCACTTAGTACATGGTGTGGTTCACCACCATATGCTGCACCTGAAATTTTTGAAGGAAAACATTATGATGGTCCAAGAGCTGATGTATGGGTATGTTACTACTTTTATATATATATTTTTTCTATTTTTTCCGAGAAGTACAATTTAAATATAATTTTGTTCTAGTTACTAATAGAGTTTTTTAATTATGTATGCATGTCCGTGTATGTGTATGTGATGTTTTATATATATTATATATATATTTCATATATGTAGAGTGGATCAAACAAAATTTTACAAACTAATATCTTAGAAACCATTAAATAAAAATATACCTATTATTGTAACTGCTATATTATAACTAAGTATATAAAATACAATATATAATATATATTTCAGAGTCTTGGCGTTGTCTTATATGTATTAGTCTGTGGTGCTCTACCATTTGATGGACCTACAATGCAGTTGTTACGATCTGTGGTTGTCTCAGGGAAATTCAGAATACCATTTTTTATGTCTGCAGGTAGATTATATATATGTATATATATATGTATAGCCCTATTAAATAGATTAGTATATATACACATATATGCATTATTATATATATAATATATATATATATATATATATATATATATAT
>VBVQ01004328.1:0-15171 GCA_011636635.1 Tetramorium simillimum | reverse complement strand
ATATATATATATATATAACAGAATATAAAATATAAAATGGAAGCTTATGAAAACTCTTTATATTGTCAATATTTTTACACGTAGAGATATGGAATATATTTGTCTTTTTAAAATATAACATTTAATTAATATAAAATTTGAATTTATTCGTTTTATAATATATTCGTCTACTAAACTACAAAAGAATTTTTGCTATCAATAGATTTTGTCAAAATTGAAAATTTGCTGTCAAGTCAAGGTCTGCTCGGTATATAGATTTAAATAAAATTACACTATACGTGAAGTATAATAGCACGTAAATCGGTTTGCCATCCTCGCAGATAAAAGCTTAATGTTGCACGCACGATTTACGTTTGCATAATGGGTCGATAACACTAAAACATTCTATGTATCGTTCTTTGTCCTCGAACTATTTTTTTGTAACTACACTATTTATTATAATAAAAGAACAATCCTAGAATTCTAGAATTTTCAATTCAAATAGAATAATTCACAATTCTAAAAATTATATATATATATCTTATTTGCGTCTTTATAGAAACTATTTAACATTTATAATACGTGCAAATCTGATTTTGATCATATTTGATAAAATTTCTATATTTAATATAATATAAAAAGAAAATTTAATATTAAAATCGCTATTACTTGTTCTGGAAAATATATCTTTACGTTGGAGATCATTTTTGTCAAATTTTATTATACCATTTTTTTACAAATTTACCATTTTCTCCTACTTCTTCTCCAACCCTTCCCGCATCTATAAGAGGTGGGCTCTCTTGCTACCTGCGTGGGGATACAAATAAGCTCCGTGTCCAATGATTGTTTTGTGGAGCTAGACGACGAACGACACGCAAACGGTAATGACCGATGTACGGAGAAACCCAAAAAGTAGTAACTGAAAATAACACGTGTTTGTGAGAAAGTGTCTCTCTGTGTTTGTCTCAATTTCCTAATTCAAACCAAAATATGAAATTAAAACTCCAAAGATTTCAACTATGGCTCTCTCAATCAGTATCACGTAAGTTAATTTTTTTTCTGCCTTCTATCTTCTTGCAAAATTTGTCCAACATTACAAAGATTCAGATTTAAAAAATTTAGTATTAATTTCCACCGTAAAAAAAACTTTAAACTGAAACTTGAGATCTCATTTTGACATTAAAATCTCAAGCATCTTTATTGCTTCATAAATTGTATTTGAAAATATTATAATAGTTTAGTATAAAAATTGTGAAACTGATGTAACTTCAGTTTTCTTATTATATTTGTTTATGTTCATTTTGTATAATTATATTTTTTTTCATTTTTCTCGAGTTCGAACTTGACGTAATTACTAAATTGTTACTCCAACAAAGAACACACCGTCAAATGTTGATAGATTACGTAGATATAATAATAATTTCTATTGAAATGTATAATAAGTCTCATAGCTACGAGACGTGAAAAAATGCAAAAGAAATAATTACATACACAAATGGTGAGGCACTAACAAGATTGCCTTTATAATACCTATGCTATATCAACAACAAAAGGAGAACAGTTAAACACACGCGCGTGCTATCAATTTTAAAAGTCTAACGAAGTTTAATGACTTTCAGTCTCCGTATTTATTTTGAAACAGCGATCTTTATGGATCGAGCGGCTTCAAAACTTTGTATTAATTTCAACATGGATTGTCAACTTGATGTATCTGTAAAATACTTTGATTTAGCAGATTTGGTATATTTTCGCGATGATAAATATTTGCATAATATATCTATATGTATACCATATAGAGAGAATTCGAGACCACGTAATTACAATCTCCTATAAATCTCTTCTTCACCTGCCCGAGATTGTGGGAATGACACGATAACGATTTCACTAAACTGAATACTTCGACAGAATTGTAATTAATTCAAGATTTGCGATGACATGTGAGAGAAACAAAACTATTCATGAATATAGTTGGCATGGTAATGCAATATAATTCTGTCAATCGGTTGCCAATTTTTCCGCTTGTCTCCTAAATGCAGGGATTACGCGAAAACCAGATCTCGATTCGTGATCCGGCGAACTTCTGGAAACTTTTACGTAAGTACAGATCGTTCGACGGAAGTAATCACGGCGAAACTTTAGGAGAGATATAGGTGATTGTTATTAGATTAAAACAGGTTATTCTCTACTTCTTGCTCTTTTTTTAAGATAACATTTTCAGAGAACTTTAATGTATTTTTAATCTGAAACATAAAAATAAAAGAATACCATAATACATATTAAGAAAAGATAAGAAAATTTTTATATTTATAGAATATTTACCTTTATCTGCAATCTGCATAAATTTTCTAGCATCCTGTTTCAGAAATCGTAACTTTTCTATATCCTGCGAAGCTGGAACAATGTTAATAGTATCATTAGAAACATATCTGTTTTCGATTTATTATCCATTAATTTTCTCTTTATTTGAAACCTTCCCAACAAGCATGGATGTATAAATAAGTTTTAAATGTCTTAATTTCTCACATGAATTAAAATTTTAAAAATAAATTCTCTGTTAAGAAATTAGATACAAAGCTTATTTATTTGCAAATAATTGGTCAATAATTCAAAATTAATATTAATATTTAATAATAAACTATATTGAAATACTTAGATTTTTGGCATTTTTATTGTTTAATAAATTAATGCCGAATCATCTAAAAAGAAATCCATAATTAAATTATCCTCGAACGCGTTTTCTAAAATATTTCAACCGATTTCACCGCCGATTGCAGATCACGTTGAATGATGAAAAAAATCTTTGCCAAGAGGGAAAAATATATCACTAGAGATTTTTTATTTTACGCAGGATGGCTTCCAGTACGCATCTGGATCGCCGTGATGATGTTCACCGCTTGCTGGACCAGCTACGCGTGCCGTTTACAAATGCCGATTCTAGTGGTGCCGATGATCGCAGAGCCACAATTGAATACCACGATTTATAGTGGTGCGTGCATGTACAATGAATCTCGACGACGTCGTGACGTAGTCATCACGCCACTTGATCCTGCCAGCTATCTGGATCAATATGTTCTGGATCTCATCCAGGAAGAGCGAGATGAAAAACTGCTGCATTCGTTGCAACGTCGCCAAGTGCAACCGATCATAACGCGACCACCAGATGCACCCTTCGAATTTTTTAGTGGTCTGCCGTTCGACTGGTCCCCAACGATACGGGGCCAACTGCTGGCCAGTTACAGCTACGGTGTAGTACCCGGCAACTTCATCGGCGGCTGGTTGGCGCAGATATATGGACCGCGTCATGCAATTCTCTGGTCGTCGCTCCTGGCCGCGGTGATTTCACTAGTCAGCCCGATCATAGCACAATGTCATTGGTCCTTCCTATTGTTCTCCAGGATTATCATCGGCATTACTGGTGGTATCACTTTTCCCGCGTGTCATACCTTGGCAGCAAAGTGGGCGCCACCACATGAAAAGACGCGCTTTATCTGGTCTATGCTGGGTGGCACGTTTGGTACGGTCCTGACCTATCCGATGATAGCCGGTATTGCGGAGGCCATGAACTGGGAATGCGGATGGTACATACCATCCCTGCTGATGCTAATGTGGGTCGGTTTATGGGCATTGATCACCTACGATTCGCCAGGGGAACACCCGGGCATCACTGCCGAAGAGAAGGACTACATTTTAACGTGAGTTACGAGATTGACTGATTTCTTTTTTCAGTTGTTAACGATCAACGTGACTCTTCTAGCTCTCAAGCGGGAACAGTGAGCCCCGAAAAACCTACGTGGAAACAGACTCCCTTGCGGCAGATATTAACGTCGATCCCGTTTCACAGTCTGATCATATGCCACTTTGGGAATATGTTCTTGTTGTTCTTCTATCAAAACTCGCTTATGCTGTACTTGACCAAGGCGCTGGGATTCGAATTGGTGAAGGGCGGCGCCGTGGCCGGCGCACCATGGGGCGCCAGAATGGTGTTTGGATTCTTCTTTAGCTGGGCGGGTGATACCATCAAGAAGAAGGAGCTTATCAGCGTCACCCTCTTACGCAAACTTGCGACTATATTCTGTAAGCATATTTTACGAAATGGTACAAAATGAGATAAGAGTCATACTCTATGTTTTTCGAATGCAAGTGATATGAATCTTAATTGTGCGAATTATCAATATTCGCACTAATTATCCGAATTATTAACATTCATATGCTAAAATTCTCAGACATCTAGATCTCAGAGTCTATTGGGAACTCGAATAACATTTCACTAATCAAAATTTTATTCTTCTAGCGCATTTTCTGCCAGGCGTCTTCCTGATATTAGTCGGCTACGTCGGATGTAACTTCGTACTCGCGAACATCTTTTTGTTCTTTGCATTGGGTTTCAACGGCGCTGCCCTTATTTCTAATTTGACGAACAGTCAAGATCTCGCGCCGAACTTTGCTGGTTTCCTTTATGGTATCATAAATACAATCGGCTGCACTTCCGGTATAATTATCCCGCCGATGGTCGAAGAGATAGCTGGTAAATACGGGGTAAGTCTCATTCAAATCAATTACTTCAATAAAAAAAATGTATTAACTTCTGTCGAAGTCACTGCGATTCGTTGGTTCAATTCGGCTATCTTTCAAATTATCACTTGTTAACTTTGCTTTACGATTCGTGTTTTAAAAATCATCTACGGTATTATTCGTTATATTTATTATTTATAAACTGGTTACCTGCAGTTTAACTAAATACCTTGCATAATTGCATGATTAATCGTAATCATTAAGATCTTCAATATTCCCAAGTTGTCTTTTTTCTTATTTGTGTAACGTTGCTTAACATGACAGCTAAACGCCAGTGGTTTTCTTATCTACACCTGAAACACGTGTAGATAAGAACATTAAATAAACGTTGAACATCTCTTTGCAACAACAATCTTGATTATGCAAGTCGAGTATAATCCTTGACAGAACGATTCTCCGAACCGAACAGGAAGAGAGATAGCAAACACATGTGATTATGCAAGCGGAAACCACGCTTATACGAAAAGCGGAAAGTCCCCAGTTGTCATGACAAAAGGATTGCCTCCTTTGAGTTTTTGTGCGCAAATTATATTTCGATCCACTCTATTCTTCAATATTCAAGCGCTGTTTGTCTCTTGAATTTGCAATCTTTATAAACATTTTAACATAAATCCACTTTCTTGTTTTATTAGAATCCAATCGACAGATGGCAGACACTCTTCTGGATCGGTGGCGGAGTGTCCATCGGAACTATGTTTGTGTTCCTATGCGGAGGTAGCGGTAATATACAAAAATGGAATAAATTTCAACCTCTTGAGAACCCGAAGGCAAACGTAGAGGTTGGACAAATGGAGCCTATTGGCACTGCACGAAATTAACTGGTAATTCTACGAAATTTCAAAATTTCTAACAATGACACGTCATAAATGGCACGATAGCATAATTATTTACAAGAATGTCCCTAACTAAAATAGTTTAGGAAACATCTGAAAAAGACTGAAAGATTAGGATACTTTTAAGAATTTGAAAAAAAATGAACTGAAGATTATTTGAAGAATTAAGACTTTTAAAAAATGTTTGAGACATTAAGTTATTCAAAGGATACCTGAAATAAAAATAGAACTTAACTAATTAAAAAATGTTTAAAAGATCAGGACTTATAAGATTATTTAAAGAATGTATATAATATACATATCCTGTATTCCTTTGTATAACTTTGTGTTCGTTATTTAGTTATCTTCACATTTGATAATGTCACTTCATTAAATTTCTTTAATGTATTTATATCATGATCACTATTTAGTTAAATAAAGAAATTATCATTCCTTTCATTTCATCTCTTCTTTGTAATCAATTAATAATGCGCATATCAGATATTCCGAAATAGACCGAGACATCTTGTGTATAGTAGAAAGAATCGAGTGATATCAAAATGACAAAAGTGTATAAATGTAATAATAAATATGATTTTTACCTGAACTTTTTTGTATTTTTATATAATTTAATTATTCATTATAGAATGCCATATCAAGGGAAAAAAAGGAGAAGATAAGGGTCTGTGAAAAGAAAATTAGATTAATTAAGCAGCAAAATAATGATTATTCTGACACTAAATCAGTTTGTTCCTCAATGAAATCCTTCATGGTGAAAACTAATGCACATACTTTATTACGCGTATCTTATATTATCCGATTATAGCATTCAATCACTTGCATCACAGATTGTTATTCAACAACATATAATTAATATTCTTCTAAGAATAATAAGTCCAATCATTTTTTTTTACAGAAATATTAGCAAATTTATTTGTGAAGTAGCCACTAAAGTGTCCTTTCACAATGAGATGTAATACCGTTCATCGGTTTTACACATTAAATAATCACTCTCTAGAATAGCGAAAGAGCAGCATTTCTCGCGCACATGGCATCCCAACGAGCCTGGCGTATTCCTCCACCTCGCGTTTTTCTTCACGCGTTTTCTGGCACGGTTTTCGCTGTGTTTTGTATTTCTTATATGGCATCGCAATATTTTTATATAGTATTAATACCTAAAGAGAAAATGTTTCAATAAAATGACGAAAACTTTAATACTGCAATGAAGCTTAATGAATTTTATAGTTTAAATTTTGCTATGATATAAACGAAAATGATCAACACGTGATCATATTTTTGCAATAAAAACGTAACAATTGTATGTAAAATTATCTTGAAAGATATACCTCTTCAATATCGACTACACCATTTTCGTCGATGGCGTTAATTTCATCGTTCAGACGACTATACTTTTCACTATTCAGTTTGGCTAAGCAGGGATCGATGTCGCACCATACATATGTCTCCGGGCATAGAAGCTTCGACGGTCGCATTCTCGCTTTGTATCGCATTTTCGGACATGTATGAATGTAAAACCCCATGTAGTAATATTTCAGATTGTTCGCGACCTTGTTGAGCTGTCTTGTTAGATAAATCTCTCGAAGAGAGCTAGAAGCAATACATTCATTCAGAATTGTAGCTGATCTGCGAATTTAATAACACATATCGTAATCTAAAAAAATAAACTTTGAGGGCTACAAACCTAAAAGTTCCAAGAGAGAGTTGACTATATGCTGGGTCGTAAAAAAAGTACACGCTCGAGATACATGACGGTAGAATGTCTATCACTCCCACTGCTATCAATTCGTTATCCAACCAATATTGCTCGTGAAAAGAGCCGTATCCGTGAGGTGGTCCGCTGTCAGGTGTCCATTGCTTAAAAATATTACGTTACTTTAAATCCTATTTTGTTTTATCTTTATAACGATTATTACAAACTAAAGTAATTAAAGTTCTGAATGACTCTGAGTTTAAAGGCAGTATAAACTCTGCGCTTTCGTAAAGCACAAAATAACTTGTGTAATAGTACTGTACATAAATGAGTATTTCTGTTAACTCTAATGCATGAGAAGAAAGATTCTGAAAATTATTTTCTGTATTTTTCATAAACACGAAGAGATTAGATACAAAGTGTACCTGCAAGGGACTTCTTACAAGGAAGTTGAAGAATGACTTTTGATCGCATTGATCCGGTGTTTCGCCGTGAATCGCCATTTGATACTTTTTATAAAGACCCGCGCTCGCATCGAGAGTGTTCCAGAATTCTTCCGACAGCACTCTCACCAATTTCATCTGATAAATTTATAAAAAATTTGCAATATTGAGCCAACAAATAAAGTAACATCTGATATGGAAATTATTGTTGTCACTATTATTGTGTTGTCAATAATAACGCAATCATAAGTTCCCTGTTTGATTAAGAGGCGAGGTCCACTTTGCTCCAATCATGACATAGCTGTCTCCATACAACATTCATTTGGCCATCGTGAAATTGCCAGCACGACTTCCCATCAGTTTATCGCAACATGATTGTGATGACTTCGAGTGGAATTAATCAAATCCGATAATAGCAAAAAATAAGAAATTGAATCGAAAGCGCAAAGCTTCTATCTATTACAACTTTTTGCACAAGTTATCATATAACAGATTGTCTACAATTTAAATCTAGAAATTACCTGTAAAGGCGACTTCACGAGAAATCTCATATACTGTCGTTCTGTGAGCTTCTCAATCGGTACTCCGTGTATCGTGTTCTGATACTTTTTGTAAAGCTCATAAGACTCTTTCGAAGTCTTTAGATATTCGGAACTCATCGGCGCAGTTCGAACCAGTCTCAACTTACAAAAGTAAATAACTTAAAAAAACACAAATCTCTATCCGAGCAAGAAAGCAAATAACTATCGCATTAAAATAAATAAAATGTAAACTCGTTGCGATTAGTTTATAAATTAAAAAGAAAATTAAAAAAACAAGTGATGGAAAAATGATATGGATCAATTTCGTATAATGTAGCTAAATATATGTAAATAAATTAAGTCTTCGAAATAGAGCCAGCACCATTTAGTAAATATTTAATAAATATTTACTGTTATTTATTGAGTTTTTTTTATTTGCTTTATTATCTGTCTTTAATATGACAAAAATTGGAGAAAAGAGGACCATATTGAAAATGACGCGTATAATAAGTAAAAAAGAATGCTATTTATAAGTAATAAGGGTTAAAAAAACGTTTAATAAAATAATGATTTCGAAGTTTAATCAGTAATGTCATATTACCTCCAACTTCTTCAATCCAGTGTACACTTCCTCAAATATTTCCTCTACAGTCTTAGCACAATTCTGTTGTTTCTTTTCTTTCATGATAGTCTCGATTTCGCTCTGCGATTTACCTTGAGCCAACAACTTATTTTTCTTACGTTCTATGCGTAAGAGCTTCGCTTTTTTACAAGGTACAGCATCGGTAATTTCATTTCTAATATGAATATTTTTGTTGTTGCAATTTGCTAACTGCACTTGATCGCTATTCGACACAGAAGTAGAATTTTTCAGAGTTTTTGTTTTTACTGAATTAATAGACAATCTTCCACTAACTTCATCATCAACAGATGAAACACTGATCTGAGATTTATTTTTTTCTGCTTTCATCAGATGCTTAGGATACATCAGTGCTTCTTCGTTGCTTATATCTATAAATATTGTAAATAAAACTATGAAGCTATAGAGTGAATATTATTACAAGTAGAGATTCTTTAAAATTAAAAAAATTTTACCTATATTATCTTGTTGATCCTCACTTGTACCTCCACTATCATCGTTCGTCAATTCATTCTTCAGAAATTTTGTCATGCGCTTTAAGATCTTTTTCTGAGATTTTGATATTCTAAAATCTAGTGCCTCGCATCTAAAAATCATATATGTTTAATATGTTGTTTTAATCTGCCTTGCTCAAAGTTGAGCAATGAAAGACTTATGTTTGTCTCGGCCTCGAGCTGAAAAGATAAGATTACTTACTTAATGGTATACTGTGGACAACAGGTTTGATTCATCGTCGGTTTGTAGCAATAGCAACCACTCCGCCTCCATCCCCTGTCTATCAAGTTTTGATAATCTTGCACCGTCAACGAGTGCGCCCACATACCTGCCGAAGCAACAAATGCAAACTTGTTAAAATCAAAGCTCAAACTCGTAATACGAGGTCTGTTTGTGTTGCTTTTTTCCAAAGACATTTTTTTGCATTTAGAATCTTTGCTTTTATCTCTCTTCAACACCCACGGTGTATTTATCTCATTTTAAGTGCAGGAATTTTTAGGAATTTCAAGCAACACGAACAAATCTAGTGTGTCGGTTTGCTTTTTACAGTTTTGAAGGAGAGAACGCAGCTTGTCTGTCAGGGACACAATATGTGAGGCTCCGCGAAACAAAGTGCCTCGGCAAATGGTTCCAAGTTCTCGCGCTCACCATGACTAAAATTCGTGTCGGGGTTCTTGCAGTAGCCGCACCGGTAGCCCTCATGCTCCGCGTAGTACTCCACGATGCTGTACGACTGCCTGCCAGCCATCGCGACGATTTTCCTAATCCTATCGTTGCTCGCGTGTCCAGCGTTTCCAGCAGGACGAACGTGGTTGTGGTCGAAGGCCTCGTTTGCGTCTGAAGTCAGGCACTTTCGGGTCGAACGACGTCGGTTGAGGTTCGAAGCTTCATTCCTCCGTCCATCGATTTAATAATCTCACGGCTGGATGTAGTAAACGTTACGTAAATTACGATTATAGATGCGTGCATGTGTGCTTCACGGAGTCCAGTCTGCATAAATCATTTATCTTTTAAACTCACACTTTCGTCGCTCGCACTCATGGATGCAGTTATTGCAGTTTCAAGGTACTTGCTGCCACAGCTGTGGAACTGCGGAGTAGTGTGTGGAGGGAATAGCGCGCACAAGCATGACGTACGTATACGTATACACGCGGTCATTACGACCTAGCTACACAGAGTTGGCCGCGTTCAGAGTTTATCTTTGTCTTTTTAACGTGGAAGGCGGTAGAAGGAAAAAGACCGTACTGCACCGCACATGGACGCTGTCCCCTCCACAGCCGTGACCGAGCGGCAGTGTGTCTCAAAACTGGCATCTTTGTCCTGCACTGCACCTCGCGGGACTGTCAGATACAGGTTTGAGTCGCGACGCATGGTTATCTACTCGCGATTACAAGTGCCTAACTTCAAGTACAGACAATTTGAAACATAAATAGCTCAACCTGCAATCGAATCTGACGACCCTAACCTATCACCTCTGTGGCTGACGGCAAAAAGGTTTGGAACGTGTTTACTTGAAATTATACGAAAATTCATAAAATCTGGCAACAACATTTAATGAATATTTAAGTGTATTGTGTTGATAATTTTTAGAAAATCTTCAGAATAATTCGTTGTATCAAATAGACCGTGTGGAGGACAAGTACAACAGAACTTGCTTTTAAGTCTCCTTTAAAAATTTATATAGTCAACCGGCACCTGCGAGATGGAGCGTTCTGGCGAACCGACGTCGAGCAGTCATCCACGTGGCGAGAGAGTAAGCGCTTCCTTTATTCATTTCTATCAATATAGATCACGTTTTATTTTGGTTTAACTTATCTTTTTATTTTAGTTCTAAGAATTGATTCAAATTCAAATTAAAATTAATCTACGTTGAAATGGGTATTACGCGCTTGTATCCACGAGACGTGCAAATCAAGAAAAAAGGGGACTGAGGCAATGGTTTGCATTCCGTTCACAGAAGAGTACGCGGGGTTCGAGACAGAAGGCCGTGGATAACCTAAGCAAGAAGTTTCTAAGGAACTTTGATCCGGAACACAGCGAGCGAGAGAAACGCAAGCTGTATCGTCGATTGTATCATAGCTACAGGCGGCATTTATACAACGACGCAGGCATTTTCATTCAAACGTCTGACGATCTCTGTGACTGCTTGAACTTGGCGTGCCCTGGATGCCATTTGCCGTGCCCCAAATGCTCTTCTCCAAAATGTGCCCATGACTGCAGGTAACTCTACTTTCCATCTAGTAACGTAGCCTAGTCTGTTCTATCACGATGGATACACCATTCACGTTCTGACTGTCGCAGAAATAATCGCAAATGGACCTACGATATTATCCAGTGTGAAGGAACTGATGTCGCGGTAAAAAATCCACTGTTGAAAGAACCTGAATCAAAGTGAGAATGTAAAAACACGCGACGGCCGTCTGTAAGTACCTGTACATAAATACTCTGAAGAATTAGTGGATTCTTATTCGTACTTTTGTATAAATTGTATTTAATAAGCAACAATGTGATCTTAATAAAATGCAAAGAAGGAGAACAGTGCTTTTGTATAATTTTCTACATGTTTTAGAATGAATCTTCTAGTGCGTCGCAACGTGCAAATTATTTAATTGAGCGACTATCCTAAGATGGAAACTGTCCCAATTTCAATTAATTTTTAATTAAAGATACAAAGAAATAAAAAAGCTGACGTAAAATCGTCGTGTCAGTAAATATATTTAAATAACATAGAATAAACGTTTCAGTCTGTCAAGATGTCAGGCCATCTTTAGTTTTAAATGAAAGTACAAGAACCACCGTGCAGCAGTTTTGTATAATCTTAAAAATTGACAATATATATTATAATTAAAAATGTTCAAATCAGTGATAGTTGCCGTAGATCGTTACGAAGGAAAATGCCATACGAGTAAAAAAGTAAAAAAAATTTGACTCCTTTTGCCAGACCCAATTCTAAAATCTCCGCGCAGCGAACGCGCGGCGTCGGAGCTATCGCGAGCAACGTGATTTTGAGAAGAGAGGATAAATAAATATGCACGGATGAGCTAGATAGGGAAAAAGAAAAGATGTTAAATCTTTAGAGATAGGACGAAAATTAGCACTTTCAACGTGTATGGATGTAGGTTCTAGAAAGAAAAAAAATTCTTAAGGAAAAAAGAGAAAAAAAAGTAAAAAAAAAATCTAAAGTAAATAGGAGACTGTAATAAAAGTAAATAATAAATCAAAGAAAGATGTAAAGAATAATAGATAATTTAAGACAATTTAAGGTATGTGAATGTACGATGAAGATTTTATTGTAAACCAAGGCCTGTCGTCGGAGCACCGTTGTAGAGATGGCGCGCTTTTTTTTGTCATTCTGTCCTTATTTTACGTTTGTAGAAAGCTAACGACGGAATGACGGAATAGGCGCGCTGACATCTTTATAACGGCGTTCTGAATACGGGTCCAAGTCTCCATTTCTCGGCTGTAAAAGTCGACTAAAGATGTTGAAATCGAACGTACATTCCCGACGATCCGTACGTCGCGCCCAGGGTGCGGGGTGCCCTCGCGCGCCCGGTCACGTCACTGCGCGGCCGCCGCGCACCTACACAAGTAGGGAAGCGCTATTGATTTTCCGCGCGGTCGCGGCGCTCTCGATCGGTGACGGTGCGCATACGTCACGCGCACACCCACACCACGTACGCGGAGGGCGCGCGCTTCGTTTTCCGCCGCTGAGAACGTCAAAGTCCGCGCGAATTCAGGAAAGTAAGGGAAATAAGGAACGAGCGAGGGCTAGCGCGGTCATGGGCGATCGCGAGAGAGTCGCGGGTCGCGATCCCGTCGCCGTGCGGTGCGTGAAAGGATAAGGGGAAAAACAAAGGACCGCGGCGCCGCGAAGGTAGCCCCGCGGCCGTCGCGACGAGCGGGACGGACTTCAGGGGGGTTGACGCTCGGGATCGGGAGAGTCGGGAGGCCGCGGCGCGCAGCGCCTAGTTTCGCTGCGTCGGTCCGCCGCGATTCCGTCACGGGCGTAACGCACCGCAAACGTTAACGCGAAGACGGGGGAAAAAAACGCCGAAGGAAAGCACCGTCCACCGTCCGTGTCCGAGCGCGTCTCGCTTCACCGCCCGTCGGTGGCAGACGCACGCACGCACGCACGCACGCACGCACTGACGCACGCGTACGCAGCGCGAGTGACACGACGCTCCGCGAGAAAGTCGTCGATCGCCGTCAAGCGCGACCGACCGGGGGCCCGTCTGCGGAGCCGAAGAGGGAAAGCCTCGCGTAGCAGCTCCTCCGTCGTTCGACCGCAACGGCAGGTTTTCCATTTCTTGTCACACTGCTCTACGCTACGTCCGCCCTTCGCTTTTTCACGCGATTCCTCCCCGTGACGTCCCCGCGAGCGCGACGCCGACGTCGCCGCTGTCGGCCGCCGTCGATACCGTCGATCCGGGGTATTCCGGGACTGGCGTCGCCGCCTCCTCTCGCCGGGGCTCCTTCTCTCCGGGTTCGTGACCGCGTTTCGCTCTACCCTTCCCCGTGACTCGAAAAAAAAAAAATGCTCGTCCGCGTGAACAAGTGCATGGTGAAACTAGCTGTCGATCCGAAGTCCGGGATCGTTCGCCTCGCCGAGAATCGAGGATTCCTCGTAAGGAATCCTCGCGCGTTCGATTAAGATGAGGACCGATGACGGGGGTGCGGCGGGGGACGGTCAAAATATTACGACCGGTCATATTAGCGCGAGCGATCGCGCGCGGGCTCGCGTGATTCCGAGCGGTGGCGGAAGCTCCGGGGATGAAAATCCGGCGAGGTCGATCGGGGTACGTGTGACACGGGAGGGTAGGGGGTGGCACGGCAACTATATTTTCCCACGGTGACTGAGACACCCCACTCCGTGTCTTCGCAATCAGTTCGTTACAGATGAATTTGAGGATAACGATCGCGAGTCGAAGTCGGTCGCTTTGGCGGCCCGCGTGCTCCGGTACGTCGTCGTTCGATGTCACGCGATCCCTTTAGTCCCTGCCAATAGAAAAAAAGGGCCGTGTGTATTTAGCTCTCGTACAGAGGGTCGAAATTAAATTCTTGTCAAAAGCACGGGAAAACCTGGGAAATTTTGGTTTGTCTCGTTCACAGAAATATATTGTATTCTTATATTCGAGCGAGCGCGATTTCTACTTGAAACAATAAAATTGAATCAAGATTTTTTTTTCATTAAAACGCGCGTTGTAGTTGTATGTATTAATTAGTTATCGCTTTGAAAATTTTCGATTCATGTCAGTTAGATGATACTTTTTCTCTCGTTTCTGCCATCAGAATACAGATTTTTTCGAATTAATTAATTTTGCTCTCGGTGAGAAAAAAAATTCTTAAATCAGTTGCCGCCTCCGCACTTTGAGTCTTCGCTTTCCTCTCGCCGCTTAAAAATGCACAAAGCGCGAGAAACGTGCAGCTATAGATCTATTTTCATTTATCTTTAGTTTTATTTTTTAAACGAAAAATACGCTTAACACGAAACAAGAGTATTCAAATTGCGCTGAGCGGAGAAAGAGCGAGAGAGAGAGAGAGAGAGAGAGAGAGAGAGAGAGAGAAGGAAAAGAAAGGGAGGACTTGTGTGACATGGATGATGCAAGTGGAAAGGACAGACTTTTCGCGGACGGCCGGTCGCACCGGTCGCGGGAGACGCGATCTGTCTCTCCTGGCGTACATAACGATGTAAACAGCAAGCGGAATCGATCATTTGCAGCCGAGAGTTTCAAAATGGCAGTCTTACGTTCTCAAGAATTCTCGATTTTGATTACAATCTCGCCAGGCCACGTACGTTTATCGAGTCTCAACCGAAGCATTCTTTCTCCACGGCCCTTTTTTCGGAACGGAGCAGATACGATTTTTTTTCTGTGTACTCAAGATACGCGAGCGTGAACGGTATAAATCCGGCAATCGCGGGGAAAGCGTAGGAACGAGCGGCCGCGGACAAACAAGAACAGACTCGCGTGAGCCCGTGCGAAGCTGTCTCTTATACACA
>VBVQ01004326.1:0-15175 GCA_011636635.1 Tetramorium simillimum | reverse complement strand
ATGTGTATAAGAGACAGCCTCCCTCCCCCTCGCGCCGGAGATCCGGGAGGAGAAAGTCCATCATGCTCGCGCGGACTCGTTATCGGTAATCTGTTATTACACCGCGAGTGGCAGTTTTGCTTGGGCTCTCCGTCGAAGTTGCACGAGATGCACGTTTTCGATCTCTTGCGTGTAATTTAACTTGCTCTTCAGTAGTAACCTTTCATTACGCTAGATACGCGAACGACGGTAAAATTTGCAGCAAGTACAAATCGTATCGAGCCGCACATTTTCTCCCTCTCTACACGTGTAAAATGAGCGTTTTAATTATTTGTTTATTTCATATTATATTTTACTTTATTTAATTTTATTTATATTATTTCATATTTGTCATATTTTTAGATGATTTATTTTAAATTTTATTACTTAATGGTATGTTCAATTGTCTAATTACATCGTGCAATTTAACGACGTGAACTGCGTGACAGATACAAACCGCGAGCAACATTTATGACAAATATCTAATTTGTATAGGAAACCAGAATATTACGAGCGATATGTTGAAAAAAAATATGTTCGTGAAGAGCGTAATGATATAGTACACACTTGTACGCACTTAATTCTCATGTTAGCTTGTCGAAGCGATGAACCTTGAAGTCACTCAATGCAGGTCGATGTAGCGACGACTGTCTTTACAGTTTAAACATGACGGAATTGTATGTTGTACCTGTTGTTGACCTCCAAGCTACTAATTTGTCGGCGACTATATGAAGGCGACTGAGTGGAAAATAGCGATTAAACGGGAACACGGAATTATAAGATAATAATGGAATTAACGTTTCTATCAATATAAATTAATTTTAATCTCGATTTAACTTACTTTTTATCTTTTCCTAATTCTTTAAATTAGAAAAATTTAAAAAGTTAAATCGAGATTAAAATTGATCTACATTGAGAGAAATGGATATAGAGCGCAGAAAAAACACATGTAACTGACAGTAACAAAAATTAAAAAATTATTCCCGTTTAATATTATCTGGTGGTTGTGCGGAGCTCTTTGTACACGAAAGTATACGTTCGCTCTTGAAATTGTGTGTGTGCGAGCAGACGAGGCCGGTTCGTAAATTTCCAGCCGCAACTTCGGCGGTCGAAGAAGGTACAAACGTTCGTATTTATGCGTCATACTTATTGAAGTTCGCGGTGAAGTTCGGTGCGACGAGAGGTGTGCTCAGAGAATGGGGCGGAGAGAGAAAGAGAAAGACAGAAAGAAACGGAGAAAGTCGCCGCGGGACGGCAGGTGAGGAAAAGGGGGTGGGAGGGGGGAGAGGGAGAGAAAAACGCAATAACGACTCTCTGCGAGGTGCTCGCTGGGAAATGGTAATATCGAGAGTTGTAAATCGCTAGCGAGCGAGCGAGTTAGTTCGTTACATCGGTCTGTTTGTTGCCGCGCGCTCGATTAATCATTCCGCAGATTCCTAGAAATAAATAACGGAAGTTGGGGATACCGCCGGTGCGTTGAAATATGACGGCGCTCCGCGCGGCACCCTCCCCTCTTTGCGCAGCGCTTTTCTTCGCTGCTCGCGAGATTTTATCGCGACAACAAAACGCGAACGTCGCCGACGTAAATTTATGCGATTTAAGTAATGCAGAGACAAAGTCTGATTAACATTCATTCGCGGAAATTATTCCGACGCATGGTCGCTCGATTGATCTATCTACTCCCCTTCTGACACTTGTTTAAATAATGAGGAAATTTGAACGGTAGAATTTAAAACAAAATTCATTTCATATAAAATAAAAAAAATTATATTAATGACATAAATCTTTTTAAGACTGTTGATATAATATAATTATTGAATGAAAATATACGACGTACTATTTTATAAGATGATTAGTTTATAACAAGCTGTTATATTGACAAGATGATCTTTATCTCTGGATGAAAAATCTCTAAATGATCTCATATTATCTAATTATCTTTTTTTTTAAAAAAAGGAGATTCTGAGTCACTTATTTATTGCTACCATTATAATGTTCTAATACTTCTGAAAAAAAAACTGTGACATGCAACCTTATCACACTTTCTTATCTCTTATCTTGTCTTTTGTCTAGCTCTTATCGCTTATCTCTTTATTTCGTTATTTAAGGAATTTAAATATCACTCAATAATTAAACGTACACGATAACTGTTGTTCTTATATCAAACCGAGCGCGTCTTCAAACACTTTAACCGCTCTCGCCATTGTTCGAAACGGGCTTGGTCGAAAAAAGGGTTGCTGCGGGCCGCGTCCGGCATTGTCGGTGGTCGAGATCCTCGAGGAAGTGGCGTTCTTGCAGCGATATAAAAGTGCGAGCGAGCGCAACAATAAAGGCGAAACGATCCTCCCGCGGTTTAAAACGCTGTCCGCGGTTCGCCTCGCCTCGCCTCGCTTCGCCTTCGCTTCATCTCGACTCGCCTGGGCTCGCCAAACGAAGCCAAGCCAAGCCAAGCCCGAGCCAAGCCGAGCCGAGCCAAGCCGAGTCGCGGTGGTCTCGCTTTAATCTCGCGTGACACGGCTGAGGTGAATGGACCCGGACATCCAAGGACTCAAAGATTTCCGAATGCGAGCGGTAGTGTGATAGAGACAGAGGGGCAGGGGAATCGAAGAAGGAAGAAAGGGTAGACCCTGACGCACACATGTTTGAATCCTTCGTTGCACACCGCAAAATTCGTTTAAATATATGTAAAAACGGGAAAATATTCTGCCGCTTGTGAGCGAATATATTTTGCGTTTTTTTTTCACTCGTTGGTAGATTATTCGGTTTGAATACATTGACGGGAAATTTAAATTTAGGAGGTCTCGTGAAAAAAGGGAATCGATGCCTTGTCCAATTTATTCTCCAATTCAAACATCCAAAAAAAAATTTTAATTAATACTCAATTAGTGACGTGCAAACTCTGCATTTTAACTATGTGTTTTTATTATTTTTTACGTAATCATATTAAAATTTATTAATTTATAATCTACATAAATGAATTTATTGTGCAAATGATAAGTACAAAAGAGTAATATTTAAATTAAGAGTTAATTTGTTAAATGTTATACAATATAAACCAATTTAACCGTAATTATTTTTTATTTCATTCTCGAATAACTTAGAATTTAAAAATTAAACACAAAAAAGTTTTAAAGAAAATTATTTACATTACTAAAACGTAAATAAATATATTTGTGACAAAATCTCTGTTTTAGAAACGGGTAATGAAATTTTTGATATTTTGCCAAGTATTCATTTTTCGAAAACCTCCCCTTCATCTATCTTCACACTCTTTTTCTCTCTCTAAAAACTACATATACATATTTAATATAAAAGCAAATGTACTACTTCACGTTAACAGAAAAAAAAGAAACGCGCACTTGTGCTCTGCAGGTACAATGTCACATCTGCAGAGGAAGTAACGTTGTAGGAAGTTACGCATCATTAAGCCAAGTTTTTTTTTTCCATTGCTTGCCGTAAAGAGATATGACCTATTATTTGAATATCATGACTCACTTCGTAATATAGTTATATAGAGGGTATTCTTACACGCGAGAGGGACAGAGATGGGCCACTCTCTACAATACGAGACGGATAATACCGCCGAGCTTACGAGGGTTACGGTGTTACGGCCTGGAAAAGATAGTTTATGAAAAAAAAGTGTGTAGCCGTCGCCGGCCGAGAGATACAACTCCGTGCCGTTCTATCCCCGTGAGGGGCCTGGAATTCTCGCGTAATGAAGTCACGAAGAAAAATTGCACAGTCGTCGCGAAGGTTGCTTACGCAAGCAACATCTATCAGGAATGATTCTTGAAAATCATTACATACATGCGTGAAGTGTGGAAGGACGGACGCAAGACGGAAATCCATAATCGCCACACGGCATGCGGGAGATTCTTTTTTTTTCTCTCTCTCTCTCGCGCCATCGCGCGATGTTGCGTTGCGCATTTCGAGCACGGTGTAATTATACCGTCGCTAAGTATTTTATCTCTCGTATTTTATTTCTACGTAAAATGTTCCGTCAAAGTTTGCCCGGAGACCGTCCGGGAAAAGATAAACGCGAGTGTTTCTCTTCCCATTGTCGTTATCTCGGGGAGCGGCGGAGGCGTTTTAGGGCTTAGTACCTTCGGCGCTCCGTACGTCACGCCGCCGTCGTATTATCCGCAACGTCTAAAGTTTGATTACACGGCGGGCTTCGTTCGCACTCCGCGCTCATCCGGGACGTCGTGAAACTTTTCCGAAGAGTCCGCCGGTCGTTTCCCCGGCGCTAGGCGCATCGTCCGCCGTCCGCCGCTCGCCGTCTGATAACGCCGTCGCGTTCGACGATACGCGCGTGTTATCGATGCGAACGATGCGGCTGTGTACATACTTATTCGCGAATACGTGGCGGCTCGCGCGCGCGCGAGCCACACGTGAAGAGCGGCACGCGCGTATCGCGCGTTTCGTGACCGGGTCGCGTGTGTTGTGGCCTCCGCTAATAAAAGCTCCTCCACGACGTACTGTTGGCATTGCATAAATATATCGTTAGCCCAGATTGACAGGCCGGTTACGAGCAGCTGGGGCGTCGAAGTTGGGAAAATGTGGGTCTTACAAAATGTAAATTGCGGAAATTCTCTTTTATAATCTATAATTAATATAATTGCAATGAAATAAAAACTGAAACACGTAGAAGTAGGAGGGATGTTATTAGTATGATAAAATTAAAATTACAGTTATTAAATACCTACTACAGTTACTATAATAAAATTATAATAAATATAGAGTTTTACATTTGTATAATATATAATAATAATAACATATTAATCATGTAATACTAATACTATTAATATTAACATAAATCGCAAGATGTTAAAATGACGAAGACACAAAAATCTTGGTAATTTAATACTGTATCATCGTAAAACACGTTAATGCAAAAAAAATGCGCGATATACGTATTAATCTCCAGGGTCCCCTGAAATCCCCTCGCCCGGGCAATCGCGGTGTTTACGAAAGTCTCGCTCGCGAAATACACTTCGCAGCGGGTTTGCCGTCAACATTTCCCATTACGCTTACGAATGCTTCGGCGCGACTCGAAGGTATGCATGACGGTGTCACGTACACCGCGCGCGTTGTCTCCCGCGGTAATCGAAGACGCCGCGTATCGGGCCGCTTTGACGATTTCGCTGAATGAAGAACGCATTCTCCGTACGGGCGGCGAGAGACAATGCCTCGCGCGAATTTACGATTCCGCGAGCGGCGTGGGTGAGGGCGCGTGACAGGTGCATAGCCCTCTCCTACGCATGCCATTCCGGGAGCTCCTCTGTAAGCTCCCTCTCCTTTATTCCCCGCATGAGAATGATCGGGGATCAATGATCTCCGTCCGTGCGCGCAAAGCCGTTTCGAATCATTCTCCTCCCACACTCTGGAGATAATACTCAATTTATATGTAAATCTCATTTCGCCAAACTGTCGCTCGAAATGATTTGCGTCTAAGAAAGAGATTGCCGTTTTTGAGAAACTTCTCAGCTCAAAGATATCAAAGGAAAAAGGGATAATGTGGGTACTATAATTATGAACATAGAACCGTAAAAAATCCTAGAATAAGGAAAACGCAGTTTTAAAATTTAAGATTTTTTTAAATTTCAAGTTTTTTAGAAGGAAAGCTGAGAATGAAAGCTATTATTCATAACAACAAGAGTTTAAAGATCCACTTTCGAAATTCAAAAGAATCCTAAGATCCCAGAATGTTTCGATTCAAGTGAAAATCTTAGGGTGCAAAACAAAGTTTCAAAAGTCAAAGGGACCTAAGGATCATCTTAGGGATTCTGGGAAGGGCAAAATTTTCAAGTCCCACTTTCTGCGAATCGAGCCTTAAATCCTCGATGTGTAAAAGCGCGGGAGATTAGGATCCCTAAATATATACGTAAGTAATACGAGGAAGAAGCTGGGCGAAGCTTGACTCGATGGTGATTCTCACGATCTTGGGTTCCTCGCAGTCACGGGAGGGCCTGCAAAAGAAATGGAAGCGAACCGGCGGGCAGACTCTTCGGGCCCGTCGTGCTTGCCTCTCCTCTTTTGTTCGTTCTCTTCTTTTTAATCGCCCTCTCCTCTCCTACGAGACTGCGGTTCCGTTTACCGGACCCGAACGGAGTGCATTGTGTCCGATCTTAGAAATGAGAAATTGAAAATTATGTAACGTTCGATAACGCGGGCGGATATAATACTCGCGATTTAAATAACGGACGTTTGTCGTACTGCAGTAAATAATTGCGTCACGCTGAAATAAATATGGCGCTGTATTAATAAAAATAATGATATAACAGTACAGTTCGGCGTTCATTAAAACGTAATAAATATTAATTAAATGGCATATTTTATAATAAACAGTACATTATAAAATAATGTAATGACGTACCCGGCAGCATGTGCTGATATAATTTTTTGCCCTGCGCATCAAACTATTTCAAATTGTTTTTGTCAAAAAGTCTCAAATAACGGAAATTAATTTCGGTTAAAGTTTAAGAAACGGAAAGTCTTCATTGTTCTTTTCCATTCATGAGCGCGTGAAATTCAGTTCAATGGTGCAGATCGGACAAAATCCTTTCTCCGGTGATTCTTATCCGGCGGTGTTAACACAAGCACGACGTTTCCTTTGTACGGCTCTTTTAACGCAGTCTGGGCAGCAAAAAAAAAATGGGATACACTTCGTAGAACAATAAACTAAGCCGCGAGAGAAAGAGTGAGAGAGCCGCGTTCATAATTTTTCAATGCATCGCCGGTCCCGCCGCGGCTCCGTTCTCACGGAGAGCCACGAGCGTGCACATGGGGTGACTCGATAAAAACCGGTAGTCCCGAAAGGACCTCTTAATTTATTCGCCTTTAGCTTTTAGACCCCCGTCTTTATCTGGAGAGCATTCTGCCCCGTCTGCATTATGATCCGTGCATTTACTTCCTTAGAACGTTAAATGGACTCTCATGTATATACTCTCTCGCTCAGCGACGTTGAATCGCTATTCCACTTTATACCGCAGCATTGTTGAATCTACTACAGTTGTACAGTTGTACGTGTTTTTAATTTAGGATGTTAGAGCTCCGTGATACACTTCGGATTTCAGAATCCCTGAATAACAGAGCCTTTAAATAGCTTCAGGTTTTAGAAACTTTGCATCTTAGAACACGTTACAATTCGCTCTGTATTGTACCTTAAGACGGAGTTTTAACCGCACTTCCCCCGGGATCGTTGTATTTTACGATTATTAAGTTTCTAGGAGCCTTGAATTTGTGCACCCTATATATTCCGAAGGCAGATTTACTTGCGGCTAGAAGGAGAGGAAGCGGAGACGACGTGGGGAAATAAGTACCTTAGCTTCCCGAACTAGAATTATCTTTCGGAATTTCTTGGAGATGAAACGAGAGAACTCGAAATTGAAGTTTCGGCAAGCTTGATTCCTGCTATCAATAAAGCAAACTGTCCAGTTAAAAAAAATTAATAAGCAACGATCAATATTGAAATTAAACACTAAAGATAAAATATTATGATTAAAACAGTCAACGTACTGAATAAATATTTAAATTAAAATTAAAAAGACATAAAATGCACGAAATGAAAAATTAACTTTGGCATTATATGATGACTATTATTATTACATTGTATCCTAAATTATCATTTCATTGTTATTTTGTAGCTAACAAGGATTTAATATTTTGGACTCGGTCCGTTGGTCGAAAATTTTCTGTCGTTACGGCGCGAAGTCACCGTAAAGTAAAATCCGGTCCAACGGTACTATCCTCGGTTCGCGTACATCCTTTGTTCCGTAAAACCTCCCATATATATATGCTTAAGAGTTCGAGAAGTTGTCGGCACGTATTCCCATCGGTTGGTCGTTGGTCAAAGGTTAACGTGGCAACGCACAAGGTGGTCCAGCAACGCCGTACGCTCGCTCGCGCAGCATCCGTCACGATTTTAACCTCCTCCGTTGCGTTCCTTCAAGGTCGTCTCGAAGAATCCGAAGGCAAGCGCGAAGTCGGGAGAGCAATTCGGATCGAATCATTCGTAAGACTTTAAATGTGCGCATTGCTTCAACCAGAAAATTGCCAAAATTAGCAATTGAATAATAAATTCAATAGCTCCAGTTCGAAGATAATTTATCCTTGTTTACGTGATTGTTATTAAAAGTTTACTATTACTACAAATTTTTTCAGAAAAATATAATTTGTATAACACTAAAAAAATGAAGATTATAAAAATACAAATATATATATTATATGATCTTTTTTAAATTATTTTTATTGAAAAAATATATAAAGTTTCTTTATTGTTTAAATTGAATACATTAAAGAAAATATTATTGCTCTCAGATGTTACATAATGCTACTTATAATTAAAAAATAGACATGCGAGAAAAATATAAATATTTATTCACTAACGATTAGCTCCCGCTTGGCTACAAATTTAATTAAATAAATGAAAAAAAAAACGCTTACCGAAATCCCGTGATTGCTTTTAAACCTATGGTTTCTTATTTCGATAATTGCCTAACCACGAGTATCCTTTCGCCCGTCAATTGATCCTTAGATTGGTCAAAGAAACGAGCCAGAACTTTGTAATATAACGATCACGCTCAATTGCCTCGAAAAGTCATCGAAATTGGCCAACACGAAGAACAAAGAACGCAGACGGACAAGAAAATGCAGAACAGAGGCAACGGATAAGGATGCAGGGCGATCCTTCGGTAGACGATCCTTCCCCTGGAGCCGCGACGTCTCATCTTCGAGAAATCCCGAAAGATAATTCGGGCCTGCGGGGCCCGAAGGTGCTTATTTCCTCTCTTTCCTCGTCGAGTCTGTCTTCGTATTCCGCTCCTGCGGGCTGCACGCTAACGTTGCTCCGAAAGAAACGGGGCCCCCTCGCCTGCGCAGATATTTACCCGAGAGACGATATCGATGGCTGCGCCGAGGGTGCAAATGTTGCGGGAATACGAATGGCTATCGATGCACACACGCGACATTCCGGAACTGCCTTCCATAGATAATCGATATGGAAGCATTCGAAATATGCCTGAAATTCCATAGACAATTGATGCTGGAATAACTGAAAAATTCACGAAAAAGAATTATGTGAATTTTTTTGCTAGTAATTCCAGTTACGAAAATTAAATTACGAAATACTTTATATTCACACTGCAGAGCAGAGTTCATAATCATTTTAAAAAAATATATCGCAAGGTATCTTTTTTATTGAATTTTTCATATATTTTTTTCCTATCTCTCTCAGTAGGAGTTGTTAAAATTTTTGTAACTGCAATAATAATGATACAGTTATCGCGACGCTTTTTCATAACTTTTCAACCAATCTCTCTTCCATTCCTTTTTTTTTCTTTCTGAGAAAACGCGTTTCAAATTTTACCTCTCGCTTGTCTCATTTACACTATTTACAGAATGATTAAAGAGGAAACTAGATCGCCGCTCTGTTACAGCAGCTTGCAAGCGCGCGCGCGCGCGACACTTGCGTAGTGCCCATCTGAACGGGTGAACGTTGAATGTCCTATAATCAGGTATTACTGCAAATTCGGGTCGTTGTAGGATGAAGCGTTCGCCCGGGTTTGCCCCAGGGGATGGAGATAATAATTTATTTCTAATTTAAAAGCAGCCCGCGCACACTCGTCCGCTCGCTCGCTCGCTCGCTTGCCAGATAGATATGAGAAATTCTCATTTCACGGAGGATGCCTTATAAAATGCGATCCTCTGACGTAGCCCCTCTGACGAGGAGCGGCCATTAAGATACGAGGGCGAACTATTATCTAAATTGCTGTTACGGTTTGTTAAAAAGTCCGCCTCGCGCGCACGGCGACTCGCTAAAAGTATAATCGCGCAGATGCAGCTGCACGCCTCGTAGATAAGTAAAGGGTGCGCGAAAAAAAAGGGAGGAAATCGCGCCCGTTAAAGCAAGATAAAAAGGACTTGGGGATTTTAGTGAAAATTTGTGTAAAAATTGTCCGTGCTATCGGTTGACGATCTGTTGCTCGATCTGCTAAAAGCAAGACCAGCTAATAACGAGACATTCAGATGCGGCTGCATGTAGATAAATAACGCGTATCTAAGAGAATATAATTTATTGCATTTTCATTATAATATGTAATTGATTATATGTATATACATATATAGGAAATGTGGGTTGGAGTTCTAAGAATTCATTCCTTGTCTCCCAACTTGAAACGATTTATTTCGAAAACAGTAAGTACAATGCTACGCGGGTACAAGAAATGTTCACAAGAGCTCGGTCGCCTCCTTCTTTCGCTGTTCACGGAACTCTGTCGTTTCCCTACATTATTTGGCTCGTGAGAGTTGATCTCTCACCTTGCCAAATCTTTACGTGGATCAATAACATTACAACACGCTTAAAGAATAACAAAAACGCGCGGTCATGGTCATGTACGAAATAAACAGATTCTTCTCGAAAAGACGACAACCGAAACCCGACCAAAATAAGAACGCAAATATCGTATATGTATTCGGACACAACAACGAACTTTTCTCACATATATGGAATCTTTCATTTTGAAATAGAATTATTTTAATTGTAATCTTTTAAATTCACGTACACGTATCTCTTTCTTTCAGAGAAAGATGTTTCGTTACGCATCAATCTTTCTTCGATTCTCTTCCTTTTTTGAATTTTGACACCCGGAGAAAAAAGATTATCGATATATTCAGTTCGAAGAAAAATTCAGCTGTTTTTCTATCCCTTGAATAAATGCGCTTTGCTGATGACGCTGCGAATTGATAATGGCGAAATATAAGGACTGAGTGACGCGGCAATTAACCCGAAGGAGTTCAGTCCATCCTTCTTTTTTTTTTTTCGGTCCTCCGGAACTCCTTCGGTGCGTCCTACGCCCTTAATCACCCGGAGCTCTTTAAACTCCTTTCCGCGAAGGAGATGAAATAAAAATAGCGTCGCGAAACGTAAAGCGAGCACTCGAAAGTGGCGACGCTGCAATTTCAGGATCCTATGGCACCGGGGCCGTTCTCAGGACGAGTGATCTCGTACTGCCGGAGTCGGTCCTTCACTCTAACCATTTACCTACTTGCAGTTCTGCTTCCTTTTCTTTTTTTTTTAAACTGCGCTCCCTACACTTGGTTTTATTCGCTTTTCTATCTCTTCTGCGCGAATGCGTTTCAGTTTCATTTCAAACGCGGAATTTCAAGCATTCTGAAAGAGCGGACCTATTAAAATATGAAGCTGCAGTAGGATTTTCAAACATATCGATTATGATGTCACACAAGGCAATTCAACCATTGTCGAAAGAGAGGAGCGAATTCTCTTTCCAAACGGAAGAGAATTGTCACCGAAAATTGTTGAAAATACTTTTATTATGATCTAAGCGACTTCTTTTTCTGAATCTCTTCTCTCTCTAAAAGACTTTAAAGGGTTCTCTTTATTACGATTAATAATAATAAAAACCGTGTTTCATTAATTTTAATACCGCAGTGGTTTATTACGAATTTAAGAGAGAGGTTTTGACTGGGGTGATATTTTCCGCAATAAATTCTTTATAGTAATTTAAAAGGATGTTTATTAGCATCAAAAATTAAATCGATTAATTAGAGAACTGTTTTTTAAGGCCACTAAATAATCTACGCGCAGTTTATTGAATTGGAAAAGGTATCTAAAATTCACACAAAAATATTGTTATTAAGTTAAGACTCAACCTGAGCGGCACTTTTCTCTATTTAATTGATATTATTAATTTCATCGTTTGTACTACATAATTTTATTATTTATTATTAATGTAAATTTTTTATGGTTTAACATATTATCCCACCACAGCATTTATTGCATAATGTTACTATATGATTTATTATTCAATTTCATCGTGACATTTTGCGTGATTTACTGTATATTTATCATTTGCTATGTTACATATATTTGTCCGTATTATTTCACTGAATAGAATGCGCTTCTCTTCGCCGAGATTAAAGAATCTTTCTCATTATGTTGCAGGTGAGTATTTTGCATGCTACAGCTGCGTTGAGCTATCACAGCTTTTTTAACGGAAGCACGCGAGCTCCGGGTACGGTGAGTTTCTTCATTTCATCCCGGCGTGGATTATAGTTTTAATTTCTGTCGACGGCGTATCACCATCTTTTCCTGCAGATACGTGTGCGCCGCTAATAGGATCCGTATTTCCGCGACGACACGCGGAGGTGAGTTTCTGTAAAGAAAAAAAAAAGAATTCATCTGCCTTTGCGAATATCAATGCGTCAAATAATTGCATTAACCAGGCAGTTCGCCAATCAAACGAACAGAAATAGATTAATCGGAAAATGTTAACAATGTTGTAAATATATCAATCACGCACACGTACTTCTAACGATTCGCGATTAAATTTCTAAAGTTATTGTCGAAAATTAATAATTAATTACATCCGGACTGATTGCTTTACGCGCATATAATACATATATTAATTTAGTTTAGTGGTATAATTATATTATAGTTAACGAGAGAAATCTCAGAGCGCGTATGCCGGATCGATAGAACGAATTTAATTATGTTATGAGACATTATTAGTTGTACAAGAAAATTAACGAGAAACGATAGGTTCGCGCGGGTAAAAGGAATAAACACGCGGCGAGTATTCCGCCGATAAATATACATGTACGTGTATGCGCATGTATAAAATATCGACCTGGCGATGGCGCGGATACGAAATTCGTCTGTAACTCTTGATAACATTCCGAGTTTTATAAATTTGAATTTCCGTGTAACCGCGAGGTAATTAATTAGTCGCTTCTGCCCGACATTTTACTTTTGACGGCGGGCAGAATTAAAAAGAGCCGCTAGGGGAAATGTTTGAATTACCGATAAAACGCGGCCGCATAATTAATAACGTGTAACGAAGCATCGCGCTCGCAAAAATGAAACTCGCGTCATAGAGAATTTATAAATATCATCACGGAATTTATGATTTTCCGCCCGCGTTTTCATGAAGAGCTCGCGCAAAAACTGCCTGTACTTTTGCTTTCAACCGAAATTTTATTTTGCTCTTCATTAACAAGATATCCACGCTCGAGTACGCGCGAAGCGCCGGCTCTTCAAAATGATATCACACGCGACATTTCATTTATTTGAAATCTATATAGCGACCGGGACGGTTGATTTCGAGCACTCGATTAACATCTCGATATCCGTCTGTCTCTTTTACGCAGAAGCAGTTATAAATTGCTGTTGAAATAAATGTAGAAACAACTGTACAAATGTCGTAGAAGGAGAGGCCACCAGAGAGATATAATAATTCAAAAGATTTGAAACGTTGAAAATTTACGGGGAACGATCTTTCTTTAGCGCTATTGAATTTCCTAACAATTTCAGACTTTCAAACATGACAAATAAGAGATCGGAGAAGGTTCACGCAGATTAATATTAAATGAGGCTTTAATAATTAATAGATACAATAAATCTTGGAGGTGTCCCGTTTATAACGTATAAAACGGAATTACGAGTTAATATTTGAGAGAGGAAGTTACTCTCTTCGAGGATCTAAATTCTCCGTACCCAGTATCAAACGCGGGATATCTAACGTCAACGATAATCGATGTAATACGAAATATCGATGTACAATTGTGAAATATAAATTTACGGTCGCGTGCGCGTCTGTATGTCGTCGGACATGTAATTTTACGATATCGACTCGTGGCAATTTCTATCGGACACCCGGCTCGGTTTAATTGGAAAACGAGAAGGCGAGAGAGAGAGAGAGAGGGGGAGGGGAATCGGGAAATACGAAGAAGGTGCGTAACACGTGCAGACACGTGAACGTATGGGTATAGGCACCGTGTGCCCACCACCTACGGACGCCGCCCACCGGAAACGGTGTACTCCATCATGGACATCCGGCGACTCTTTTTATAGACAGGTGGCTACCCTTTCCCTTTCGATTGCCGGTGCGTGATCGTGATACCAGGTGTTTCGAGGCCTCATCCCGTTTAGAAGAGCCCGGCGTGTGACGTTATTTTTCAGCCGTAACCACCGGCAATTTCGCGCGAATTGAAGAAAGCGTCTCAACTCGCGTTCGACAACGCTGCTGTTTATAGAAATTACAGATCGGGTGGAAATAATTTAAATGTCTTGAATGTAAATTTCTCCCGAGCCCTCCTCGAATCTCCCCGCAAAATCGCTAATTCTCCGAATCGTTTGTTAAAGTTTATCTCTCGACCGCCAGCGCGAGGCGCATTCCGAAATAGCGGCGTTTTATCTCCCCGTTACGGCGTGCTCATTATCGTCTCGCAATTTGCCGCGAATCTCTCGCGGCGCGTCGTGTTGCAACATCCCGTCCGTAAACGCCGCGTCCAAAAACGGCGCGTCCGTTACACCGGCGCTCGCATGGCGCAACGCGAGCGCGGCTCGTTCGCGCGCCATGTAGATCCCGCTAATTAGATCGCGCGCGATGCCCTTTCGTAGTAATCGAATTTCCGAAAGTATTAGTCATGCAGCCGTGACTCGGCTCCCGTAATTAGAACGCGGGCCCCGCAAACCGCGCCGCGCCGCGCGCAAACCCGGTAAACATGTTACCGCGCGTTTCGCGCCCGCCCGGTATAAGCGTTGCATAATGGCGCACATAATGCGGAAACGAGCGTAAATTTCGGTGGGCGGTCGTTACCGCGCGGCGACCCGACGTTAATGCGAAAACGATCTAGGAAATCGATCGACGGACTTGGCGTTTCGCGCGAAACGCGAAAACGTAATTCAGAGATGTCAGATATATGTACGAAATAATTAAGGGCCCGCTTTAATGGGAACCTGGGAATTATGAATGTAAATCGTACCGTTAACGTGTGTGTGTCTATTGCACATTAGGATTTTAATTCAACGAGTAAGACACATGGTACAAATTTATATATGACAGATACACGAGATAATGAATTAATAACATGAAACGAAGTATCTCTCGAAGGCACAATGCATTCCCGTCTCTGCTCTATTAAACATCCGGTTACGTTGAATTTCTCGGGGCCGTTGGGTCGTGCAAAATCGAATATCGCGTCGGCGAATGATCTCTCCCGGCTGGACCAATCGCCAGGGCGTTCTCCTCTCTCTCTCTCTCTCTCTCTCTCTCTCTCCGGTCACGAGATAATCAAGCCACGAGAAAGCAACGGGGCGAGTTATGAGCTTCCTTTGTTCCAACTCGCCGATCCACTC
>VBVQ01004325.1:3043-15179 GCA_011636635.1 Tetramorium simillimum | reverse complement strand
ATATATATATATATATATATGTTATAAATCGTATTGACTCCAAGATATTAATCAAGAAGTAATTCGAAACATATAAACATAATTACAAATATATTATATAAAATAATTAAAAAACAAGTCATATTTAAACATACAAGTACCAGGCAGTGTGTCACATATTTTACATTAGTACAATACAAATTGAAGTATAAAAAAAAGAGAAGTAAAATATTGGGCTCTTTTATTCTTTACTATGCGCATTAGTGAAACGAATAACTATTATACAAATAATTGTATCTGTTTATCCTGTTGCATACGTTACAAGTAACGAATCGATATCACGACTTTCACAGATTGAGAAAAAGAAAATGGCCCAATATCTTCCATGGTATGTTAAAGACGGACATGTACACTTGGTCAGTGTCAGATCCATTTTTACATGCCGATGAAATATATATATTAGTTAAATAACAAAGATAATGCACAGTAGCAACAATTTGAATTAGGAAGTTCTTAAAATGATAAACTTGTTTTTAATTATCTTAGAAAAATATATTAATTGACAATGATGTTCGCTAGTATTTATGTATTCTAATAAAACACATCCTAAAAGAGATATACGTAATTATTGATATATCTGCATATTTAATTTCATATTTATTTATGTATTACAATACGGACTTGATATACAGGAATGAGTATGATCGACTAGGGCAAGTATTAAGCCACTTTTGATTAATTCCAGTAAGGACACTAGGTAAAGCAATAAATAAAGAAATGAAATAATTTTTCTACAAGTTACTGAAAGAGTTTCTAATGAGTATACGAAATTTCGGTATATTGAATTTATAAATATTGTTATAAATAAATATCTATCGAACAAATTTATATTATTTTTACACTTTCCTCAATTTATTTCATAACTTATTTGCAAACAGAGGAAGAATGACATTCTTGAAAATATTAACAAAGTTGGGTTGCAAGAAATAAACGTTTCATCATTTTTCGCACGCATTAATAATAGTGCTAAATAATGAATCCATTAAAATTATTGCTGTCAAAACATAAAAATACATTTGAATAAAATAATTTAATTAATTTAATTTTTACGTTTTAACATAATTTATAGATAAAATAATTTAATTTTTTTTTAAAAACACATACGCCACGTTTTATATATTAATAATTACCGTATTTTATAATACACCAATAAAATAGCATATAAAAATCGACAATTCTCTTGAATAAAATAATATCAAATATCTAACAAAGTCAGACAATCGGGGAGCACATTTGGGGAGATCAAATCGAGAAAAATATTTTTGTAGTAACATAAAGATAAACGTTTTGTTGAAAATAAATAACGGATTGTTATTCAAAACTGTCTTTGATTAAAATGTACACTCCGTTTGCCTATCTTGGATAAGAATTCAGACCATAGCAAAGCTCGACAAAGTCTATTTTAGACAAAATTAATGGATTGCCTTTTAATCATTAGGAAATACTTCCAAAATTTCAGTCTATTTCCTTTTTAAAGCTTTGAATACTGGAATCAAATTGCTATAAATCTACAAAATATGCACGAGTTTCATTATGATATGGAGGCTTTAAATACTTATGTATGTAAATATATTGTATAATATAAGATTATATTGTATATAATCCCGGTAAATAGTCGGCCAAGCATATTGCATAGATTTACATAGAGTGGATGCTACCGCTTCCTCTTCATACCCTTACGATATCCTTTGCCAAACCAGCCTGGATTCTTTGGAGATGCTACGGGAGTGTCCGCGCGAATCACTAGAGCACCTTCCTCCTGCTTCGGCTCGTTCTCGGCCTTTATCAGCGCCGGACAGTCTCCGTCACGTTGATAGTACAAACAGGTAAGGGAGCCCTCGTGCTCCATACAAAACGAACACGCTGGTTTCGGTTTCGGTGCCTCCGCTGGCATGTTTGGTATTTGTATAAAAGGATAATAAAATAATGGCGTCAACTGGGGATACATGTACATGGGGGGAAATGGCAAGCCCATAGACAGAAACGGCAATGCGGCGAAAAACGGTGCCGGATAAGTGGTTGTTATGTCAGCCACCGCTATGGTCGATATGCAGTCTTCTTTATCAGGTTCTTGCACCGCACAGTTAACATTCTCGTCGCTGCTTTGGCCTAGAGGCTCCTTGACGGCGGGCTCCTCGAGGCATGGCTGAGTTTTCGTGAGCTGTTCGCCGTTTTGAAGTTTCACCGCATGAAAGAAGATCGGATCCTTTGTACGATTATACTGCGATACCTCCAACCCCAGGTGGCTCATGACTTTCTTCATCACCTCGTCACACTTTCCGTTTATCTTTAAAACTGCATTCTCGTCTTTCGGAGTCCACTGTAGGTTGACGATGTACAGGGAGGCTCTCTTCTGCACGGGCCTGTCCATTTGCCACAACCACGGATACTTCTTGAGAACCTTCAGACTAGAACCCAAACACAATATAACGTCCGCTTGCTTCGCAGCCCTAGTTGCTCCGTTCCAATTGATTGGCCAGGGCAGATTACCCCTCTCGCCGAAATGGACGATGGAATCTTGCAACATCGAATTACATCTGTGGCATAATCTTCCCGTACCGTGTTGGTATCGCGCAGTCTTTTCAGTAACGTCGAAAAGTCTCCAATATTCTCTGTGCGGCTTGCAAGTTCTACAAACTTCCACATACATATTGCCGTGCACCTCGGACAGGAGATTACGCGGGATACCACTGCGTAAGTGTAATCCGTCACAGTTTTGGGATACCACATGCTTGAGGACTCGTGCTTTATACAACGCGTAAAGGGCCATGTGCGTCAAGGTTGGCTCAGCTTGACTGAGATCATGATTCCTATTGGAAATATAAATAGCATAATAATAAATACGCGGATTATAATATAAAAATGTAGCTAAAGTCTATTTCTTCTTGTTTAAATTGTTATTGACAGGTTACATCTATTATATTATTATAATTTACCGTACAATATCAAAGGATTCTACGGCAAATGTTTAATATTTTTTGCAAAATAGTAAATAATAAAAAATTAGCAGTTGATAAATACAAATCACTACAATTGAGACAAAGTAGAATTATAAATAAAAATGTATACGTGCAATTAACGAGAAAAAGTGAAAGATTATTAACTCATATGTAAAATTTTTCATAAATTTTATTGTAGTCTTAGCGAATAAGAAGATTAATGAAGCAAAATGAAACAAAAATTGGCACGTAAGATTAAATTAAAATGACTCGTACCCAATATCCTTTCCCTGTTGCATACGAGTCCAAACTCCGTTAGTTCCTCTGTAGTCTGGAATCGATGCCGCTGTGCTAATACCAGCGCCAGTGTACACCGCGAGCGACGTTGCTCTACTGATCGCCGCTGCCAAGCGTATACATTTCTCCTCCAGGATTTCAGGCGCGTCCTCAACCTCTTCCAACCTTGCCTTTATTTTATCTCGTTTCTTTTGCCTGCAAATGCAGATAAGTGAATTACAAATAACTTTATACACTATTTCGATCAGAGAATTTTGGGTTAGCTTTAATATCAAAGAACACATTAAATAGCACATTAATGCACGTCTTTGCATACTGCAATGTGAATTATTTCATGACAAAACGTAATTGATACATTGTTACGTTGTTTATATCTCAGTTCAAAATTATAATTTATGCCAAAATGGACATATTAATATAAAAAAATATATATAAAATATGTATATCTACAAATACCTTTTTTCCTTGTTTCGAAAGATACATTTATGTGTTCAGCATATAGTAAAGATTTCCGATAAATCTATACGAGCGAAATCTCGAATCTCTAATAGCACATGTAAGTTCTGAGAATGTTCAAAGAATGTTATGAAAATATAAAATATTACAAGGATGTTCTCAGTATATTAATGAATCTATTCTGTAAGATTTTCGTTCTATAAGCTCCTATAAACTTGAAAAATGTAAAATTTTGAAATGAAAACACTATTCTACAATGACACTCAATCTTTAATAAGATATCTAATATCTCTGTTTGCTTCTCCACACTTACATTACACCGTAAGCCACATAGCTTGTAGAGAACAACGTTACAGAGCACTTTTACAGAACAAACTCATAAACATGTTTTCCAATACACTCTACAGAAGCGTAAGCATATCATGTGCCGTTAGAGATAAATCTCGCTCCATTTTCAAGACAGATCTGATTACGGCGAGCCATCGAATAGCCGCGCAATTCTTAAACATATCCGCACACACAACAGTCATTACCGTAGATTAACCTCCTTCACCACGTCGCTGCACGAGGCGAGTATCCCGGTCTCCTCCGCCGTCCTGTCGATCTCGGACTTATGCAGGATCGCCGCCACCTGACAAAAGACCCGTCACACATCAGTGAGACTTGTTTATGATATTTCAAGGGGGGGAAAGAGGGGATGCCGCGAGCGACGATGGGGTGCTCGCGGCTCGGGGCCGGGGGATCGCGCGGCGACGCGCGCGTACCTTCTTGAGGGTGGCCACCCTCTCGTCCTTAACTTTGACGGGCTTCAAGGCGGCGGAACGTCTTCGCGACAGCAGCCTCTCGTCTCTCGTCTCCTCCATCTTTAATCAAAACGGTGCGCCGCGCAGTGACGTGCAGTCTGCCCATGCTTCGACGAGTCTCCTGCCCTAAGTCCTCCCTACGGCCGCGGCAGTTCTTGCGGGACGACGAACGACATCCGTCTCGCGTGCATCTCGCGAGTACGCTTGTTTTTTTTTTTTTTCGTTCTTCAGCTCCGCCTGCGAGGACGTTTCTCGTCTCGCTATCACTGACGACGACAGACGCGACGATAAGCGACGAGGTGCGATCGAATTGATTAGCGCGCGGCTCGAAGAACCCTTCCACGGATCGGAATCTTCCGCGACGGAACGACGATAACCCCCTCGCGTTTTCGGCACGAGCGGGGGTTAGGTTAGGTTAGGTCGGCTCGGCCAAATGGAGACGCGAGAGAAGACGCGACAAAATGTCAAAGCGATCGCCAATCGCCGCGGGAGGTGTCGGTGAATATTCAGCGGCACTCGCTCGCCGCGAATTTCGCCGGAAACGCACGCTCGCCACCTCGCTGTGCCGCCGGAAGCGTCGTCGGAAGAGACGAAGTTGTCGCGCACGGGTGAAAGGAGCGACTCCGTGTCCTTATACGCATATAGATTTACATTTGGATATGACTGACAATGAGATAAAGGAGAAAATATTTAACGATCGAATGTTTTGATTAAAGTAAATTGTAATTAAAATTGTATTTTTTTCTTTTTTTAAATAAATAATTTTTTTTTTTGCATTTCCTCCAACTTTCTACTTTTTATTTTTAAAAACATTGCGAAAATTATCCTGTTAATTATGTCTTAATTCTTATTTTTTGCTGTGTAAAACAAAAATTACAGAAATTGCAAAATTACAAAAGAAAAAATGTATAATAAATATATTTTATATATTTTTTCATGTAAAACATTTTTTAGTTATCTTTAGCTTTTTATATTTTCATTTCCATACTCGGTGATTTCAAAAGCTTTTAAAAGTCAAGTTTAACGTTCCTTCTCTAAAAAAATTCCATGAGAGAAAGTTAATTTTAAAGTCGTAATTAACTAATTAATTAAATGATTTTAAATAAGTTTGTGTAACTTTTTATGCAAAACGATGATAAAACAGTTATTTTGGATTGTCGCTCCTTGCTTTTCCTCTCCTTGAAATCGTCAAATTTTTACTAATTTACAAATAATTACATAATTATATTAAATTTCAAACGTATCGTGTATGTTCACATCGCTATATTCCGTCAATATATTTTCTAACCTTAAAAGATGTCGCTTTTAGTAATTGATTATTCTTTTTACAGTGTTGAACGACGATCTTAGCGACATGTTCACTTTTCAAGCCTCGCTTTTTATTAAAAACTTCAAATGAATGTATTTTTATAATAACTGAGGTAAGCGAGTTAAGTAAAATGTTTATCCTAATTCCATATATTTGTAACAATATGAAACCTACATTTGGCTTAGACTTTAGAGTACGAATATACACGATATAATTAAGATTGAGTCATCAAGTAATGAATGCAGACTTAAAAATAAATAAATCGTAATAATGACGTGTTCCTTATCGAAAGTTAATGTTTTATTATTGTCATGTTAATTGCAAGCGTATAATTTGCTCAAGGATGCGACATTATTTCAGAAATATGTCTGACGATTTATTAGCGAAGGAGAAGGAATTTTACCGATTGAATCGTGATCTTCAACTAAGGACGCGAGATGTAATGAAGACTGTTGATTCGATCATACATGCCGGTGCCGGCGAAAATTTATTTAGCGATGCAAATCGATCGCTTCCAAATTTGGAAAATGCAAAAACCATGCGCTTAGAAGATACGGCGTCAAGGATAGATAAGCAATTAAGAACATCATCAATTAAAGTCTCTGAAGATCCTTCAACAGAATGTATTAATGATACTGAAGTTCTAAAGAAGGATAGTAACGTGGGAAATAAAGCTGTTATCACTTTGCTCAAAGGCAAGATAGAGATGCTGTATAAAAAGTTGCAAGCAGTACAACTCGAATATAATAATAAGGTAATCACTTTTTATTGTCACTTGATGGAACTGTTGTTCTATTGCTTGATCTAATTATAAATAAGAGAACACTTGAAAAGATTAAAATGCTATGATAAAAAAAAATTCTTAAATTTATTAAAATGAATTTAATTAGTTTATTAATAAATTGCGTTTATACATAGTGCGATTATTGCAAAGAATTGGAGGTGGAAAAGAAGAAGCTTGACGACGTTCAGATTAAACTGCGCAACCAGATAGAAACATTAAATGAAACAGTTACAAAGTTGGAACGTGTGAATTCGGATACGCAGTTGGATTATCAAGCTTTGAGCAACGAAAATATCGCCTTGAAGAAGGTACTTTTACATCTATTTTGTTATATGTTACATAACTGTTAGCTCATTACATAAATATTCTCTTTCAGGACGTGGAGAATCTTAAGAAAGAAATAAGAACATTGAATCAACAATCAACCAATTTCGATGTGAGATTAAACAGATCTCTAGAGAGCAACGAGAAACTCAGGAGTGCATTAAAATGTAACCAGACAGAAGAGAAGGTATAATAATGTATATCTAAATCTGTGTACAATCTAAATCTGAGACGCGTCCACTTTGTAGGAATTAAGAAATCAAATCAGAAAGTTACAAGACGACAAGAAATTAGCTATAAAGAATTTGGAGAAACAGCGATCGGAGTTGGTGCAAGCGTTTAAGAAACAGACGCTGCTCATAGACAATTTGAAGAAACAAAACGTATGTACATTGTATTTTGTCATTGATTTTCTTCTATTTGTGCAGCATTACATAATATAAATTTTTACAATGCGTAATTTTTGTAGATACATTTGATGGCAAATGGACAAATCAGCTTAACGAAAGAAGACTTTGCAAAGTTATTAGAATGGAAACCTCAGAAAGTCACTGACGTATCATAATAGCATTTATGGTAATAGTGTTTCTAGTCAATCTGTATCTCGGGACCATTTAAATCTCCCTTAGGGAAAGCCTTAAATGTCCTTTTAGGGACATATTGTATAAAACATTAATCGAATGACTGTAACTTATAACTTAACACTGTATAAAAGGTGAAATTAATTCCATTTTATAGCTATTTATATTTTACAGTATTATATATTACAGCACAAATCAGATTTGATATACATCCTTTCGTAGAAAGCTTGTCTGTATTTATTTCACATATCAAAATCAAGTGTTATTGAATCGAAATATTTCGTACTTCTTCAATAAAGACTTACATTCGTAATTCATTGGATAATGTTACTTTTTTATTAATAATTCTGCGAATATTTATATTTCATGTTTCTGTTTCATTCCATATGCATGTGTGTGCTTAGCAATTCATTGACTTTATATAAAACAGCAAATGCATATCTGACTAAATAGACCGTAAAAGGATTTGCAGATTTTTTGTAACATATCCAATAAGTCAATAATTTAGCTGTAGTAGTAATAGTTCTCAAACTTGGTTGTACAAGTTGTAATTGTAAGAAAATGAGATCTTCGCAGTCGCTATGGAAATCATACATTTCGCAGATACAATTTTATCAAAGTTATTTTTTTTTATTTTTCCCATCCAAGGATAGCAAAAGCAATAATAAGAGAGCGTTGCTTAAAAAAAAGATTTGATTTCCATCGTGACTATATCAAATCCAAGTCGCTTTACATTTGATAGTTTCAAATGTCTTGTTCAGTTTATTTATACAACTTCTGCGTTCAGTGCAAGGAATAATAATTGACAATAACAAACTCCGTATACAAAAATTCAAAGCGTTCAGATTTTGCCGTACCAACGCGAAATTATGTTCGTTATTTGCCTTCATAAGCGCATTCAAAATAGTGTCATGTGATGAGCTATATGAATTTTAAAAAAATATACAGCTTAAAATTATGAATGATACTTCACTGGGTGATGCACATGAATGTTAATATTCCTTTCGCGATAAAATGATTGCAAATCCTTGATCTAGGTGATGTATATCATCATACATGTCTAAACTTACAAAAAGCGAACAAACTTATTTTCGCAAATAATTCGTCGAAATTGCTTGTTTTATATAGAAATTAAATAATAGCAAATATCACAAGAGAGTACATGGATAAAGACTGTATGATATAGTCAGTCCCTCTGCACAACCTATAGCTCGAATTACATTACGTTAATGCTTTCGTAATTTGAAAAGGAAATTCGCAGTACGCTTTAATAAAATACATTAAGTTAATGTTTCTGTTAGCTAAATATATAGACGTTGTTACTCGCCCTGCGGGCAAGTACATTAATACAATTTAATTACAATAATTCTCAATTTATTCCTCTCGCTCTTCAGATTTTTATCATTGACAATATGCCATGAAAAAATGTCGTTAATATTTGAGTACCTAAGATCATGATACATATACTTAAAAATTCTAAACCTCTTTCTTTTCTCTCTCTCTTTCCCTCTCTCGTTCATTTTTATACACATGAGTTTTAAAGCTCAATCTCGAGATGATCATAACTATCGTGAGCGCTTATAATTACAGGATCTACAATTTTTCTTGGCCCTTATTGAGGGCACTAAAGTTCAGATTCACATAAGCACCACTTGTAGCTTATTATTGGTTTATATTTATATATATATATATATATGTATACTTTTTCTTTTTAAGTCTTTATTATACCATAAATATTCTTATTGTTTTCATATTGCACGAACATCAAGCGTTTCTTGCAACTCTTTACCACAGTAATAAAAATTTTCCAAACATAAATTTATTCGTGATTAATCATAAAGTTAATCGGCATATTAATCTTCAAATCCTGTTTCGGCCCAAAGATAATCGCGAGGTCATCACCTCTAGACTTTGCTTAGAAAAAATTATACTCTTAAATTTAATTTTGTAAAATGTTGATTTCTTTTTTTTTTTAATGATCGCTAATCGCATAAATTGGTGTTAGTATACTCTCAAAAAGAAGTCATTAGCAGATTTGTATTCTTGTAATTTCAAATATTCTATCTAGGACACGCAGAGTTGATGTAATTATGCTATCGCGCAAAAACATTTGAATTACTATGATTATGATAGAATTTTACATGTATTGATATAAAATTTTCTGGCTTATATATGTCTATTGTAAAAGTTGAACTTTTGCTAAAATGCATTACTATCTATGTGCTCGCAAAAATTTTGTACATTTTGCCTTTTATTATATAGTACATCTAATTGTATTTTTGTGTGTTTGTTTTGTGTGTGTACGTGTATGTGTGTAAAGTGGATTTCTTTTCCCAATTACAATTTATAATCTTTTTTTATATATATAATGGACATAACACATCTTTTACTTCTTCCACATTTACAATACGCTCCTTTCTGTTTGTAAAAAATAAATTATTCTTAATATTTTCAGTTATAAGACTGGAAAATATCGGTGTTAATGCAATGAAAATACGTACTTCTTTTTTATAATTTCATATAATTCTATATAGATTATCTAAAATCTTCAATGATGCTTGTGATGACTATAACAAAGCGATACTCGCCTCGTCTTGAAAACCAGCACAGACAGTAACACACCTAGCATTGGCTAATAATTACGAAATAATTTTATTAACATCATTTACGCTATATTCATATATCTGTTAAAAGATATATAAAAGGACAGATTCTAAATGCGACCAGAATGACAATATGGTACAAAGGTATTCATGTACAGAATAAAAATAGGGAATTATATAATCGAAACCTTAAATAAATAAGTCTGATACGTATATATCAATGAAAGTGAGTGAATGAGTGTGGATGTTATTTTTATTTTGTTTTTGCTGTGTCGTTGCCCTGATCATGCCAGATAGCTGTAAGTGTCCTTTTGACCTTCTGTGCGCTCCAAATATTCTTTTTCAATTAAAATATCTATACATTTCTGCAAGAAAAGTACCCAGTCTTAAAACACTGATATTATTGTCGTGTAATTCTTATATTTACTCAAATCAATCGTTTATAAAATTTTTAAAAATATAGTAATATATAATACATATATATTTTATACACCTATGATAATATTGGAAACAGAATCTTTCTCTAAAAAATAAACTTACCTTAATGACATGAACTCTCGGCTTGAATCTAGAGCTTAATTGGTTCAATACTTCGGCCACCAACTGTTGATGTTTCAATACTTTCCGCATTTTCATAATTCTAACAATTGCTGCCTGAATTAAAAGTTTTCTATCTTCTTCTATGTGTTTGTGCGTAGTTTCCTGTTCAACTTTTAATTCTGTCTTCATCGGTATATTGATATTTACCCTTAATTTTTTGCTGTTAAACGAGTAAATATTGTTGTAGCAACTGCTATAAATAGTAGTTGGACATATTACATATACATATAAAAGTGACATACTTCTTGTATCCTGTAAAAAGTTCTACTGTCGATAACGGGGTCAGTTCAGTTACATCATCGCTAGCTGCAGTTAAAAGCTTGGCTTTCAAAAGTATTTGAATAACCTACATGAAGAAACTGGTTAGTATTTTATATCATGACTACCACCATTTAGATCACATTACCTGTAGTAAAAAATCCATCTTTATTTGTGTTGCATATTGCAACTGTTGTATTGTCCACGATGTAGATCCATTGTATGCTAACAAAACTGCCATTTGGAAAGTCGATGCTTGTAATGTATATCTGTTTTTAAAACAATTTGTATGTAATTCTCCTTTAGACATATTATATAGCCAATTTAACTTTCTGCCGCTGTGCTGTGAACTATAGAAAGTAGTGAACCTATGTACAGATCTCTCTAGCTGCAAGTGAAAATTATGAATGAGTAATCGGCAAAGGTCGCAAAAAAAAAAGAGATTAAGATTCAATATTTCTAGACATGTTTTACCTCGGTCGGCAAAGAGAACGTAAAAGACTGTTGGAATGGCCATGAACCAGAAGATAAAACTTGTATACTGAAATCTATATCTAAAGGTTCAGCAGAATTTGTTAAGTGCCTCCTGAATTGTTCATTTAAATCCTTTGATACACCTATGTCCTGTAGATAAATGTGGATAAATTGTTATAATTATACTGTAATAGTTTTTGTTGACAATTCTTAATGACAATGTATTATCTATTGATAAAAATCTCTAATAAAATTACACAATCTATATTCTTAAACAATTTTTAGAAGATTTTAAAAAACTTCGAAGATTCTATTACTACATATAAATGAAGCGTCTCACAGCAAAACCAGCCAAGTCCTTATAATAGCATTTTGAAAAAATTACAAAAAACGTACATACGAAAATCTGATAGGTATAGAAAAAATTTGGAATGTAGTTATATTGTACGCCGAAAATAAATAAATGTTCGCGTATGTGTAAAAATCAAGCTCCTAAATATAAAGAAATATCTCATTCTGAAAGATGAATTTCTCAACTCAATTTTTTTTTTTAAATTGGACTTGGTCGGTTATGCCGTGAGACGCCTCAAATGTATTATTAACATGCAAGAACATTATTTACTTAATTAAATTAAGTACTTAAATAAATTATCTTGCTAAATAATCAAG
>VBVQ01004324.1:4408-15162 GCA_011636635.1 Tetramorium simillimum | reverse complement strand
ATAACAATATATATAAATTTATTTAAATCATTTATTTAATTTAAAAAAAAGAGCAACTACTTGAAATGCTTAAATATTTACACTTCTTGAATATGTACATTCGAGAACTGTAAATGTTTAAAAGCGTTTCAAGTATTTTGCTCAATTTTAATATACAATAAAAGCAAAAAAAACTTTAGAAAAACGTTGGGATCTAATTCAAATCTATTTCGATTTCCCAAAAAGATCATGGAATCTGGTTGGAAAAAGTAAATGGGATCTGTTTAGATTTTCCAATTAGAATCGCATTTACTAAACGTTACACTTCTGATTGGAATCTTCGTAGATTTCCCAACCAGAATCCATGATCTTTTTGGGAAATCGAAATAGATTCGAATTAGATCCCACAAAATTTTCTATACGGGAATTTCGACCCGATAAAAAAACATAATTACGTAATTTACCTCGATATCTGGTTTCGCGATGCTTGCATTCGCCATCGGTACCACGGCCACTGACATCCGAGACTGTATCCGATGGTCATACCCAGGAAGAGCAGCAGCACCTGCAGGTGCCTGATCCCAAAGATACCTACGAGAAGAATCATCCTTTCATTTCAATAACAAACAAATCATTTAATATCAAGAAATAAATTCATAAGTTTATTTGTAAAACTTTCGAGAATTTCGTTATTTATCTAAATTTGATAAAATTATTAATATCATATAATCTGTAGAAACTCTAAGAATCTTTCATTATTTCAGAATTCACTATTCTTATATAATCTTTCACTATTATTAAATCAAAAGAAAAAAGAAGTTTTTACTTGACGTTTATAAATTTTATTGATTTTTCAGATGAAATTCAAGAATTTTCGGTGAACGAAGAAAAGACAATCGAAACATTAATCAATCTAAATGAACATCGTTTTCGCACAATATTGAAATAACACGCGGCGAAATGGATCCATGGACCCGTCGATCGCGCACAGCCTACACTTCTGGATCATCGATCGCGAGTTACTAACGGGAACTTATTACGACAGCGTGGTCGCGATAAATCATTTTTTTACTGCGGTCAGAATGAAGCGAACTTCGAACTTCCGTGCCCGATTATTTCAGATAAACGAAATGATAAACAACAAAGTTATCGAGTACAAGCTAGGAAAGCCCCTTCAACATCTTTTTCGTGGATAATTATAAAATTAAGACTCGAATTACAATACAGCCGAATCAAATATAGAAGATTTAAAAAGTAACCCTTGAAAAATTTTTCATATCTTTTTTACTTTAAGAAATATTATATTATTCCATCGATTAGTTTAATGGTTCTATTATCCCGATTCTTTCAATTATTTTTTTAATACCATTATTATTTTCACATTTTTATTACTTTATTATTTCATTATTATTACTTTTATAAATATAAAATGGACTGTTCCTTGAAGGCATTATAAGACACAATAATATAAATAATAAATTTATTTCAAAAACTGCTTTCTCTACGGTCAGTCTTGCAAATGCAGCTTACTTAAGGTGCAAAATGTATTTTTCTATACGTTTGATTTTTTGACGATGAAAAAGAGTGTGTTTCGTTACGCTATCTCCAAGGTGATCTTATTAAATTCAACAACGCAATATACAAACGATTAGGAAGCGCTTCCGCTCTTTGCTGCGGCATCAGCATTCCTGACGAATGCACGGTAACGATAAAAAAGAGGACGAGTACAGATGTAGTAAAAACAATTGTAGTAAAAAATTCCGATCAGGACATCTTTGATCGTATATAATGTAATCGGACTTTCCGATCAAAAAGTAACAAACGGATATTTTCTGATCGGACATCTTTGATCGGTTTTTTTCCTATTAAAGTGATCGGTAATATCCGTTTGTTACCTTTTGATTGGAATTTCTAATCAATTTTGATCGGACTTTTCTCTTAGTGTGTCTATTAAAATTCGTTATTTACTCAATGTTAATTCAAATTTATTGTTAACTCAACTTTAATTAATAATTAATTCAGTTAGCTGATAATTTGTCTATAAATTATTTCTATTAATTTACAGCAGCGTTTAAATAAATAACATTTGTTTCAGGCAAATATTCAATTTAACGCAACTTATGTAATAAAACTTTATTATTATTTATTTACTAAAATTCTATTGAAAACTTACTTAAACGTGCTGGAGAGCCCGGTCCATAATCGCCGAAGGTTGAAAGCAAAGAGAGCCACGACTAATCGACAGAACGCAATATCCACGAGCTGAGTTTGCAAGAATTTCGCGTACGCCACTACTCGTATTTCGCATACTGAAAAAAGAATTTGATTGTAGTTACCAGTATTTGTTAACTGTTGCTAAATGCTTTGGTGAAATAGTGCTATAATTAAACATAGATTAATAATTATTAGATAATATAGTTGAGGGAACAAAATAATTAATTTAATAAATCAAATTTTAGTAAAATCAACTACAAATTTAGTTTATCCAATTAAATACTGATAACTATAACTAAATTTTAGTAGCGATAAATAATACGTGTCGTAAGTATTATCGAACATTTGAAATTACCCATAAAAAAGTGGTCTGTATGACGGACCACTTTTTTTGTGGAGTTGTTTTATTACTAAATTTTGATATCGAGAAATAGGATATTCGGTAATTCTTATAAAATTGTTCTTGAAAAATAAATAGTAATTTAGTAATAGCTAGTAAATATTTGATTACTATAATTACATACTTCGTTAAATAGATGAGCAGTTTGAATAGTATTATTAAATGTTAGATCAAAATAAATAAATTATTCAGTAATTATTATTAAATATTTATTTTATTTTCAAAAATAGTTCTGAAAATCATATAATTAGGTAATTTTACAAATAAACAGTTTACAAACTTTATTACATTTTTTACAATGTTTTTTAAACATCAAACATAGAAATAAAATGTCGACCTTCGCCTGAAATATGGAAATTGCATGTTCTTACATTACATTCTTTTAAAGTATTAACTGTGTAAATTCCATATGAACTATTTTTGCGTGGCAATTCAATTTCGTAAGCTTTAAAATGAGTATCCAAACCTAAAGTAATACTTTTTCATATATAAAAAAATTCTCTTTCTTTAAAAATAATATTTTATTATCCCAAATGATAAATTATTTTCGTCAGCATTAGAAACTATCACATATTTAGATTTGAATGTAATGTTATTATATCGAATCCATGAAACTTCCATTAAAGTATCTATTAGAGTATAATCTATTTGAGACACATTCGAGAAAACTGATTTGGAAAGATCCATTGTAAGAAATATTTCTCTATAAATGCTACTAATTGCGGATTTATATTACTGGATATTAATCCTATTTCTTGACCTATTTCGAGTTTATCATTAAGTCCTTTTTTTACTTATAAATTTATAAAACAATGCAATTGTAATTTGATTGCAAGTGTTAATGTTATATTTTTCCTTGACGTTACGATAGATAAGTTTTTGAAATTTTATGAAATCCCTCATATCGAATAGAAGATAAATTTTTAAGCGGTCCCATCCTTTGAATTATTGTTGGGTAATGTATCATAAAATGAAATTTTGGTTTCAAATAATCATTGAATAATCTTACATACATTTCATGATGTAAAACTATTAATCGTTTAAGAAAGTTGATTTGAGCATCTGATATAATTCTATCTGTTACAATATTAATGATCTCTCAAAGTATGAGATAGAAATCCCAAACTTCATCATCATAAGGAACAAGATCACCCATAATAAAAGTTAAGTAACAAGATAATGCGGACATTTCTGCTGCTGTCATTATTAAATATCCTTTCTTCAGATGATTAGTTTGTATTAACGGCATTTTGTTTCCTCTGTCAAAATCTGATTTATGATTGAAATATTTAATTCTCTCATTTAAATGTTCTATTGTAAAGAATTTTTTCGTTCAAAAATATTAGATTATTTTTGCGAAGTCGTATCTGCAAACACCTTCGAAAAGATCATGCATTATATCACAAGTTACGTTTACTGAACAATGAAAATAAGGGATTTCATTAAATATACATTCCTCTTTTACACCATGTGCCAATTCCGAAACATATCTTGCGAATAATTTTGAGTAGTGCGTAATAAATTTTTGTTTTCCAACGTTGCAGAACGTGTATCTGATTTTATAGCACGACAAATCCGACAAAAGTAATCGTTGGAGAAACTTTCATTGAAACCTAGAAGGCCGTTAAGTCCTAAATTATCACCTAAGAGAGTTAACATTACAAAATAGACACTGTGTTCACAACCATTTGCATCAGTAATAACAATTCCCGTATTGCTTAAATATTTTAATTCTTCTATAACATTTTGAAAACATTTTTGGTTTCCAAAATATGTTCAATCTGATGAATGTATTAATTGTACTAAAAAAATATTTTCTAATAATGATGCATACTGCGAAGGCAAAATTGCGATCGAACAATAAAGTGCTCCTACTTTATGAATCCCAGCTGCGGATCCTAAGGAATTACTTGTTTCGAAATCGTCATAGTATAAGAATAGTGGTATAACTGTTTTATTTGCATAATGCTCCTTAATAGATTTCCAAGTAGTACCGTTGCAAACAGATGTGTATATTTTGTCAGCATACATTGTGGCGGTGTCTATTTTAAGAACGGATATAATGTTTTCGTAATTACCAGGCAATTCCAAAAGAGTTTTTAAGGTTTCGCGCATAGATAAAATTTGACCTTCGCATTTTCTAACGGTAAGAATTGTTTTTTGCATTTTGCTTTTATTATCAAACAATTCTCCAATAAAAAAAGGTTGAGGCGGTATAAAATACTTAGATTTTCGGAGATACTCGAACCTTTTGTATTCGCTATCAATTTTTTTTAGTATAGATACGCTGAAACAATCATCAAGATGTTAATGTGTATTAATGTGTAAATCAGAAGGTAACTGTAGTTTTAAGTTTTGCAGAAAATATTCAGAAACGTTCTGAATTGTATCTTGAAATTCTTCTACAATTTTCTGAACTATAGAACGGGAAATAGGTTTATTATACAATTGAGCAATAAATTTTAATATACAGTTTTGTATATCATCAATTTTGAAATCTTTTTTAGTTAGAGAATTGTTTGTATCATTATGCGAATTATTTTCTTGAATGTTTCTCAATTCTTTGAATATTACAGAGTTCTGCAATGATGAATCATCATGCATTACATTATCTATTAGACCTTGTGATATTCTTGAAATAAACATGTATTTGAGTGTTTTCGTAACGAAAAGAAAGAAGAAAATTGCCAATAACATTTACGATGAATACATTTATATGTCATTTCAAATGGATGATATAATTTTAAATGTTTTATATGTGATTGAGTATTTCCAGGTATCTTTTTTAAACAAATTTGGCAATCCATTTTACTTAGAACGATTTATATATAATAATATAGTACTAAAGAAATTATTTTTAATGAATTATTTTTTATTGTAAAAAAATTGCTTGTAATGTTAGGAACACTAATTTTATTTTTAATATGAAAATTTAACTTTATTTTAATAAAAAGTTTGAGAATAAATTCTCGCCGCTATAAATAAAAACCTGTAAGACTAACCTCTTTTTTATTTTATTCAGTGCACTATAAGTGAAAGGGATGTTCTCGTCCCATGTCGTATGGATTTCATAAATTCCCCATTGTATCAAATACCACAAATTTTCACATTCTTTCGGATAACACGCATTGAATGTTAAAAAAAATCTTGAAAAGTACGTCTAATGCTTTTAATACAGTCGGCATAGAATATAATATTGTGTCGAGTCGAATATATATACTTTCAATTCTAGTTATTTCCGGTCCAACAACGATTATAAAAGGTTGCATCGTAAGATTCATCTGATGCATGCGGCTCTGTCTTTCCTTACACACTTTTTCAACATCTCCAGGTAGCTGGAATGAAATAGTAATTAAGATATCGAGTTTAAAAATATTAAAGTAAAATCACTTCTTGTTTTTAGATGTTAATGAAAAATAAAATAAATATTAATTAACTCACTTTACAATGTACTAAAATTCCTTCTCGGCTTTCCGAGATTGTGGGCTTCCACAATCTTTTATTATTTCCAATTTTTAAAGTAAATCTTGACTTAGAAGCTACGACACCTGTTAAAAACCATATTTGAAGGGCTGTTTTTGAATCTACAAACAGATTAATTGATGTAATTCATTGAGGGACTATTATTCATGTTACATGAATTACACATTAAAATTAATTCTCTAACGTGTAGATATTCACCCAAATGTAAGAATGGTGTATTCATTAAAATTTCATAAATGCAATCTCCTTTAGATAGATTTTTCTTGAAAAAATTAAAGAATTTTTCAAAACACACGTTCCACAATTTTAGTAATCGTTCTTTATGTCCGGGAAATTTTATATCAAAATCTCTTTCAATCTGCAAAATAAATAAAAATATAAGATAATTATATATAACTATTATACATATATAATTATTTTATATGTATAAAATTATTAGTTAATATGTAATTATATATTAAAATTTTTTGTTTTGTGATTTTTTTTTTCGTAATCGACGGAATTACAAGAATTAAAATACCAATAGATATGCAGAATCCAATTTTAGCATAGGCCATTTTGTAAATATATCGTTAATATTCTTATACTTTTTATCAGCACAATCTTCAACACGTATTATATACGATGCATCCCATTTCTTATTAACTTCTTCCTGTGGTTTCTGGTTGTGAATTAACCAGATTCTATTTTCTTCTGCGATTTGTTGATCTTCGTCAACTAGCATTAAAAAATAAAAATTTGTTAGTTTAACTACAATTTTTCAATACTTCCATTGTTAATTATGATAGAATAAAATTAACACCTTGACCTGCACCGATGTTTTGTTCATTCTTGTTATCCTTTAATTTCTCAGCAGAACGAATGAATCTTAGAGCATTACGAAATTTGTCAACTAGTTTTTTTCTTGAAATACCAGCCTTATCATTTTTAGAATTTTTTTTCGTACAGGCGGCATATAATAAGATTCTTTACATTCGTTTGGAAATAGCACAGTGATTTCTTCTGCAATTTTATCGAAATTCACGTTTTGGAGTGTTCTACAAAATAATTCAATGAATAAAGATCATTAAATTCTAATATTTGAAAAAATTAATACAAATTATACATTTTGTAGAGAATCATATATAAAAGATAAAAATCATATATAAGCACTCGCAATAAAAAGTTACAAAAAAGACATACATAATATACCTAATATTTAGATTTAGGAAGTATGATATAATTATATCGCATAAGATCGATTGGCATTGAAGTGAAAGATTTTCTCCGTATTCATTAATTAACAAGAGACAATTGCATTTTCATTAAATTCATTTTCATTAACACATTCTTCGTTACCATAGTCTATTGAAAAGTCACTTGAAACACTGACATTATTACAACTTTCTTGAGAATCTGTAGATGGATGATTTTGACGTTTTCATTCTGATAAATTCTGCAAAATCTGCTTTAAATTATTCACCGTCTTTTTGTGTTTTTCAAGTAATTTTGTCGAAAAATCTGTATCTGTAAAAAATGTGATTAAAATATAATCATATAAACATGACTCAAATTAAGTTTTGTATTATATAAAAAATAATTATTATATAAATATATATAAAATAATTCTAAAAATTTCTAATCGATTTTACCTTTCTGCATAATTAATGGTGCGTTCGGGCAGACGCTATTAGCGCTATCTGCATTAGTCTATCTTTGTTCTATTTTTAGTGTGCAATGAAGATAGACTGACGCTGATAGCGCTAATAGCGTCTCCTCGAACGCACTCTAAATGTTTCTTGATCAACATATAATGTGTATTTTTCGTTTAGTGACTTATCTTGCAAATATAGTTTTATAAATTTATTATTTTGACATGCAGATTTATTTACAGAAGCTAAAGTGGCTTTATGTTTAACCAATGAATCTGTTGCAAACGTTAAATCTGTTGAAGAAAGAAATGTAAGAATTACAATAGAGACTGAATGTACATACATATATAGATACGCATACACTTTTTAAAGTAAATAATTATTTTTACATTACAAAATATTTGTTCAAAAGCATACCTTCCAATGCACGATGGTGCGTATGAGGGGACAAATATAAGGTATATAACTTATTCGTCGCTGCATCCATTAATTTTAATGGAATTAAATTTTTACTACATACATTTACTTTATAGTTTTCCATTATATTTTTTTGCAAATTCAATAAATAGCGATAAATGATAAAATAATATCAAGTTCACTATTAACCTCACGCACAACAGCCACACAAACGTGAAATTACACATCATTTTTATCAGTAAACTGATACAGTAATCTGAGTGGATTACACGCCCAACAGTAACGCAGTAGTGCCAATATCATCAATACTGAAATTCCTTACTAAAATTTTTACGGAATGCATCCTGTATATTAAATTGAGTTTATAAACATATTGTATTTTTATTTTATGAATACTGGTAAAGTTTTTGGCGATTTTTCTTACCCTCGCAACAAATGTTGGTATTCTGTATGAGATTTCGCCAAATAAAATATTAGGGGTACCGGAAAGTAATGTCGTTTTTTTACCAATAATACTTTTACCAATCTGCTTCAAATGTTCTTGGATGGTCGACCAAGGTTGGTTAAGAGTGTTTGACAGTTCCTCGATTGTCTGACACGGATTTGCTTCCACTTCCGCCCTTAACATGTCGTTGTCTAAAGTTGTTGGTCTTCCTGATCGATACGAGTCGGAAAGATCAAAATTACCGGGTTTGAACTTAGAAAACCACCTTTGGCATTTACGAATGTCTAATGCACTTGTATAAACATCGCAAATGTTTTTGGTAGCAACTGTTGCGTTACTACCCTTGTGAAACTCAAAAATCAGGAAGACCAACTTTGTCTTAATGTTGCATCATTCGCATTTGCCAGTGCATTTCTCGAAACTTAAAATAGATGCGAGCTTGGTGGTAGGAATAAGATGATTCACTTGCAGGTGGTCGTGACTCACAATCGCGGATCGATAGATGCAAGGTCAAGATCAGCGTGCAGCATAACGCAACTTAAGATGCAACTTAATTTAATAATTGTCGCCGGTGTTTTAAAACTTGAGACGCCGCGTCGTGATAAGCGATAAGAATAGTTGCTTGTGTATTCTCGAACAGTTAGTGAAATTTTTAAAATCCTGTTTTAGTAGTAGATACCATTTTTTGTAATGATCTCCGAAAATCTAGTCGTGATCTTGCTTGAATTATTTCCTCTAATTGTAAGATTAAGGAATATAATAAATTATGTTACGACCGACATCATATAAAACCATCGATGTACAAATCTAATTAATACGTTTTGATTAGGGATACTGCGGTTAAGCGGTTAAGATGAAGATAAAAAGTTTAAACCCAGTTATGAGAATCCGTATTTAGTTACTAAGACTCTTAAGAAGAACCGATACATTGTCACGGATATTCCGGGCTTTAATGTAATACAAAGGCCATATAATTCCACTCTGTCACCAGACAGAATGAAACCTTGGATAAAATCTGTTGATAGGTTTGATAAAAATAAAATGTGCCCTTACATAGGAGCATCGAGTGTCGAGCGTCAAGTAACATTATACATTAAAAGTATAATAAAGTAACATTATACTTTTTTATAATCAGCGTCAATGCGTCATGAAGTTAGAATCTGTCATATTCTGATTCCTGCGCAAAAGCGCTTTCTGCGCATTCTCGATGCATTGACACTGATAAAATGGTATTATGAATTTGAATTATAAAAAAGTATAATTCTAATACATAATACTAACACATTTGACGCTCATAATGCTCGTAATGCTCGTAAGCATCGCTATTATTTTATAACGCAAGCTTTCTGCGCATTCTTGACGCTCGATGCTTGATGCTCTTATGTAATGGCGCCTTAACTTTTCTTTTTTTTTTTAATCATTTTTGGTTGTTGTCTTTGGACGACAGGGAGGTCGGGAATCGTGCACGATGAATACATACACACGCACACATGCGTAAATATATATAAATACGTACACACGCGACATGCATATTTCATAAATAAATAAATATAGATAAATATAAATAGAAAAATAGTATTCAGTTAGATCGAATATGAGAATATAAAGGCTAGCCGATCGAAACATCTGGAAATCGGTAACAAAGGATAACGTTACGCCGGTATCTGCATTGTTACGAGTCTCAACGTGTTACGACTGTATTTTTTGTGACGCATTCTTCTTGAACTGGCGACGCACTTTCGACATGGCGACGCAATATTGCTCTTGGTCTTTGTCTATCCGGTCTTTTTCCGGAAATGATTCCGGATTCGGATTTATAAGGGCGTGACGCCCAGGCAGCAACACTATTCTCTCGTATTCGATCGGCATTAATTCAAGTGTTTAGACGTGTCAATTACACAGCCATTCGTTCGCATCGGGAGATACATTCTCATCGACTCAGGGCATTTTTGCCCCATACGGCGACGTCGAACACGACGCGAAAATAGCGATACGCAGCAATTAATTTGTTGTTGATCATTGTACAATTCATATTAAAATAAACGAAACCACGGTGTGCAAAGCAGTACGTGTAGCACATCAATTTCTACACGGAAAAAATTGCTATAGATGTTACAACAACATTTTCTATGTTTGGAAAAGAAATGTATGTGACTTCAAGTTACATTGATATTACATTAAATGC
>VBVQ01004323.1:0-15182 GCA_011636635.1 Tetramorium simillimum | reverse complement strand
ATTTATAATAATATAATGGAAAATATTAATATTATTAATACATCTTGTATATTACGCATTTTATCCACAAGTTGAAACTAATGATATTGTAGACGATGATGCTAATTTAACAATGAAATCTATTTTATTTCCTGATTCTCCGGCTCTATCAACTACGTCAGTTTCATCAGATCACTCACAATCAGGGATGTCAATTGTACCATTACCGGTTAAGAAAAAGAAGCAAACTATTCTTGATTTTACTTTTCAAAATCAAAAATCATTTTATGGTATTTATATAAGTTTTATTATTTAAAGTCTTTTATTTTTTAGTACTTGTAATTTGTTATTTCCAAGTAAGCTACAATATTATTTTACTTCATATTTTTTTAAATTGTAGATGGAGGAACAAAAGCAGCTGAATTTACTAATTATCGTATTTTTATGATTGCAAAAGATAATTTGCTATTTGCGACTGTAGAAAAGGAAGGATTTCGAACTTTCATGAAAACGGTCGCGCTATTCAAGATTCCCAGCCGGAAAAAATCACGAGTTTGATAGAAGAAAAGTATGAGTTTTTATCAAATATAACAAAAGATTAATTTTAAAATATTAAAAATTTATGTTTAACAACTGATATTTGGACGGATACATTAAATACAAAAAGTTTTTTAGGTGTCACAACTCATTATATATCAAAAGAAATGTATAAATCTGTGAAAATTAGTGTTACCGAATTAAATAACCGACATACTTCTGAAAATATAAAAATATAGTTGTTAAACATAAGACATGAATGGAATATAGATGCAGAAAATATTGTAACTGTCGTATCCAATAATGCGGCAAATATGAAAAAAGCAATCACAGAAGTATTTGGTACTGATAAACATTCGCTATGTTTTGCGCATACTCTAAATTTAATTTGTGTGAGATTGTTTTATAGAGATAAGTGAATTATATTTCACAAATAAATGACATTTATTAATGATTACTATTATAGAGAAAAATTTTGTTTTAATCTTAAACTAAAGGTTATGTTACTCTTTTCTTATATAATCATATTTAAAAATTATATGTTTAATTATTTGAAGTAAATTATTTTGACAGGTGTATGGAAAAAAAAAGAAGAATTTATTAAATCTAAAATAGAAAATGAATGATTATAGTGAGATGCAAGCTTGTTCGTCTGATTTATTAGGAACATATATTTGTGGTTTGCTTAATTAATATTTTATGACTGGTTTGATTTTTTCTAAGTATATCCTAAGCTATGTGTTAATAAATTTACAATGTTATTTTTTATTAAAGTGTACTTTTGCTTCCAATTTATTATTTTATTTCATTTAGATTTTTTTTTGAAAAAATAAAATTTTATGTTAAAATATGAAAGTGTTCGTATAAAAAGGGATGTGGAGGCTTGTGTCATATGAATCACACACACATACACACACTTATACGTACGCACAAGGTATAATACAATTACTCTTTTAATAGTTCAACCAGAACTGACCACATCAGCTACAGAACAATCAGATTCGCAAGGATATTCGCTTTTATCTTCTTCTGGAATTGTATGTACTTGTGATAACACAAGTTTTATAAACTCAACCCATTCATGTAGCAATATTCAATCTCCAAGTTCTTGCTTACTACTGGATACAGAGAATTCCTTTCTTAATTCTTCAACTGATACAAATGTAAATAGAGAAAGTGAGCAAGGTATGGTGAATAAAAGAGTTTCTCTTAAAGTTTATTTATATTCTTATTAGATTGGGAACATGATTTTTTGTATTTTAATTATGACGTAGTAATTTAAACATGTTAGTTAATGTATACAGCAAACATAAGTAAACATAATCAATTGATTTAAATAATTTTTATTTTCTTAATAAAAAAATATTTTTTTATTTAGATAATGTTAATTCTAGAAAAAAAATTATATTTATAATGTATTACAAGAGACTTACGAAGGAGATTTCTTAATTGCTGCATACGACTTTGAAAGTATACCGAAAAATTCCGAGAAATTATTGGAATCTAAAAAACAGCTTTATTTTTCGAAAAATAAAGTTGCCAAATTAGTGATTAATCACGAGTTTAGACGCACCAATTCATACCAGTAAGTTGTCCGTTATTTAATAAATTTATTAATATGTATTGTACGTTTATTTTATTTTATAGTATATCTTCTGAAAGATTGAACGAATTGGCGAATTTAACTGCCGCTCTTTTCCCACGTTACATAAAAGAGAGTTTTTATACGCCATCAGTTAAGCAGAAAACTGCTGGAGGAGTCTTCCAACAATATTACGGAAAACAGAGAAAAAGAAATCGCATTAGGACGATTAGTCTTACTCTGTAAAAAAAGAAAGAGATCGTTAGGTATTTCATGTTTGTTACTTATATAATAAGTATAAAATATAAAATAAAACAATAACATGTTACCGGAACTTAAAATAACAATGTATAATAAATTTTTCTGTTTTCTTTTATTAAAAATTTATTAATATATTTTTTAAACAGTATTAATTATGGTTTTAATAATTAAGGCTCCTGGGTACCGACCGCGGCCATCTGAAACGTGACGTCAGAAGCGAGGAATTACTCGAAATTTACGTTACAACTTACTGTCAAATAAAAAGATATCTTGATGAAAACACACTGTAGATCGCTGTAGCACACTTGTAAAATGTGCAGAACACTGTTCTTAAAAACACTATATGTAAAATGACATAATACAGAGCGAAGTCACATACATAACCAAACACACTAACACATACGTGATTTGACAGCTCTGAGAAAAGATAGACACTGTCTTCTACGTTGTGTATTCCTTGGTAATCTTAGTTTTCTGCACATTTTACAAGTGTGTTAAAACGGTCTGTAGTGTGTTTTTATTGAAATATTTCTTTATTTTACAGTAATTTGTAACGAAAGTCACGGTAAAATTTCTCGCTTCTGACGTCACGCATCAAGATGGCCGCGGTCGGTACCCAGGAGCCTTAACATTGATAAAAATGAACATGACTTTAATTTATTTCTTATCTTTTTTATATTAATATTAATCTCAGTTTCATTTACTTTTTATCTTTTTCCAAAAATTGTAACTTCAAAAAGAATTTCAAGTATTTCTGCTCGGTTGAATTACATTAATTTCTATCAACGTATATTAATTTTAATCTCAGTTTCATTTACTTTTTATCTTTTTCCAATTCTTGAAACTATAAAAAGGATAAGAAATAAATTAAAGTCATATTCATTTTTATCAATGTTAACTTTAATCTTGTTTCAACTTCCTTTTATCCTTTTATCCGTCTCCTTCGAGTTGTAAGAATTGGAAGGGAATAAAATGTAAATTAAAGTTAATCCACAATTGGCAGAAACGGACATTCGCTCTAAAACACCATCGGCCTTCCTTGGCGTATTCCTCTCCGATCGCTCGAAGCTCACAATCGAAACAAAAGAGCCGCCATTCCGATATCTCGCCGGGTCGACCTATCGAATCCGCGCATCTGCCGCGCGTCCACGACAGCATCTCTCGCAATCTCTCGCGCGTGCACCGACCCTCAGTCCCTCTCAGCGCCTCAGTCCTCGCTCTGTGTCAGGTGCGCGTTGGCGGCGCGTGTGTTTCTCTCCCCCCCTTCCCCACCCCCCTCTTTCTCGGCCTGAGGAGTCCCGGATTTCCACGACGGTGTGTTTTCGTTCGGCGATCGGTGCTCGTCGCGGAAAGGGGTTCGTCGAGGGGTTCGCGCGAGTCGCGGGGGACGAGAAAGGGAGGAGAAGGTGGATCGGCTTCGCCGTTCCGTACGTTGGGATCGCGACGACGGGATCCGGGCGACCGTCGCGGCGACCGTGGGAAAACTCGAAAATGTTCCCACGCTGCCGCCGCGCTGCGAGTGTGTGTCGCGCGTGCGTGTGAAATTCCACAGGGAGGAAACGGAGGGGGGGACGGGAGGATGAGCGCCCAGGGGCAGGAGCACGGACACGCGGTGGTCGTGTGGGAGTGGGAGAATCGTCACGGACGGTGGAGGCCCTACAGCCCGGCCGTGTCGCAGCATCTCGAGCGGGCCCACTCGAAGAAGCTCACGCGGGTGTTCCTCCACGACGCGGATCCCACCCTCGACAGGTCCGTGCGACCCACGTTTTCGATAATGCCGCGATCGTACTCCTGCTCGCCTTACGTGCGCTTGCCCCGCGATAAAAAAGTGAGGCAGGTGTTTGGGTGTTGCATATGTTTGGGTTTTGCAGAGAAAAGAAAGAAAAGAGAACAGGGAGAAGGATGGGAGAAAGAGAGAAATTGAGAATGGGGCAGATGTATATGGCGAACATGTAATTTTAACTATTAGCTGTAGTTGATTATTTATCGAAAATTTATCATTTATTTATTAATTGGGATTGGGATGATTACTATTGGCGTCAAGCACTTTTTATTTTGGGCGAAGCAAACATTTTTATTTTATATTATTTTATTTTATATTGTATTTTGCATATATAATTATTCTTATAAATATCTAAATATTGTATTTTTGACTGTTCAATCAAGATTGCGATATAACATTTTTAATCTATTTTTATCAACAATTTTAATTATACAAACTTTACGTAAGACAGAAATATACATATGTGTACTTTCAATCCTTGAGTTTGAAGATACGAATATACATTACGTTGTTTGGAAATTAGATATTACATCAATTTGAAGACAAAAACACAATGCAGCGACGATGGCGACGAGACGCACAATGTGAGGAGAAAGTTTTATCTGCCTGGTTCACCGGCTGGCAAAGGTGCCAAGTGGGAATGGGCAGGTGACTCGGATGATTGGCATACTTACGACATGGAAGTGCAATGTCTCATAGAGGAAGCATGGGCGAGAGTAAGCAAATGAATATTGTAAAAGATAAATTTCATTTTTGTACATAAGTTTCCTAATGAAATTGTGCTTGTTGTTCCAGGGTGACAAAACCATCGACGTTTCCAAGACTTACTTGGGTTTCCCCTACATCATCAACTTCTGCAATCTGACGCAAGTGAGATGCTGTACAGGCTACGTAAGGCCAATAAGACGTATACAACAGGCGCCGTATCCGCTGGTTAAAGTCGCGCTAGAGGAATTGCAAGTCACTTCTGGGAGGAGATCCGCGTCAGTTACAGTCAAGAATTCCGCCGTCAAGGTCGCGCATAAAAAGTCATCTAACGGAAGTACGAAGAAAAACAATAAGAAAGTGAGTTCCGCCTTTCTTTCAGCGCGGTATTGATTTCTGCGGTGGAAACCTCACTCGTATTTTTCTTTTTTAGGGTAAAAACGGAGAGACAAACGGACCGTCGAACATCGCACGCGTTATTCTCAGTAACTTCAACATATTCAGCAGCAAACATGGCATCGAGAACAATCCTGCGGCGACAAATGTGGAGTCCGGTCAGAAGAGAAAGACATGGGACACGGTACTGGACGTCGATTCCAGCAGCACCAAGAGCGGCCGCAGGCCGAGCGTGGACACCGTGTCCACGTATTTGAGTCACGAGAATCCGGTAGATTTGTTGGACAGCAGTATGGGAAGCGACGACGCATTCAAGGATTCCATTCTCGGTGCGCCATTATAAAAATTATTTATTTACTTATTTTAATTATTCAATCATCTATAAATTTACATTTTTTATTAATTTTAATATGATAAAACAATAACTTATATTCGTTTATTTATAAATCGAAATTATAATTATAAAAATATAACCTTGATAAATTTGCACATTTACTTATTGCGCTATATAACCCAAAGGCGGGGTTGAAGGTGCTAACGCTCCTAACCTAAAAGGAGCAAACAAAAAAAAAAGCACATTTACTTATACTTACACTTACGTATACTAAAATTTAAATTTCAAAATTTTTCTCAAACATAGTATCCGGAATGATATTAATATATCTAATATTAATTAATCGTAGGGATGGATGCCACGTCGGACGTGATATCCCAGTATGTCAAAGTGGTGGAGAGCGACGGGTCTGATTCTTGTCCGGTGTGCCTGGGTCCTCCGGAGCCATTGACGGTCGAACTGACGCGTTGCAGGCACAGACTGCACTTGGCGTGCTTGAACGCAATGCTCAGCTGTCAACAGCCACCCATGTACATACAGTGCCCAGTTTGCCGTATGATTTACGGTGAGAAGAGAGGTAATCAACCCCCGGGCATGATGAACTGGACGCGGATACCACGAGCATTACCGGGTTTCCCGAACACTAATACCATACAAATCACTTACGAGTAAGTATAGAAAAGGGAGGACTATTTATTTATCATACAAATTTGTAAACCAAGTCGAAAATAATCACAAGTTATAAAGTATTTTCACATCTTTTAATTTCTATAGAAAATTACGCATATAAATCTCACATCACAATTATTTCTCAAAAAGATTTCTATATATCAACAGTTTTAAGACAATCTCGAATAAATTTCACTTGGAACAAACTAACTTAATTTAGTTTTAAATTAAACTGATTTGAAATAAAGTGTATAATAGATTAATATTTCTTTCTCTGAATAAATATGTCCGCGAGGGAAACAATCGCAAACCTGTATTTACACCAATCTTAATTTTTTCAGTATTCCATCCGGAATTCAGGGTAACGAACATCCGAATCCAGGCCAGGCGTATTACGCTGTAGGCTTCCCCCGAGTGTGCTACCTGCCGGACAACAATCTCGGTCGCCGTGTATTGAGGCTGCTGCAAATCGCGTTCGAGCGCAGGCTAATCTTCACAATCGGCCGATCGGTCACTACCGGTCGCGAGGACGTTGTCACGTGGAACGAGATCCATCACAAGACCGAGCTCGGACCATCGACGTCCGGGCACGGTTACCCCGACCATAGTTACCTCGAAAGAACGCTCGCGGAACTGGCAGCGCAAGGTGTGACCGACGGGCACGTGTCGCCGATATATCAACAGTTGCATTAATTGCGATTACTACATACTGCATAAAGTGCAAAAAAATTAAATGCAAAAATGAGTTGACCCAACGATAATTCCAAGAGAATTCTGGAATTACCTGGTTGAAATATTCGTAAAATTTTAAAATATTTCTTGCTATCGAGGGCACGCAGTTTTTTAATTTTGTAGATTAACTCATTTTTGCATAATATATTCGCGGTAATCTTAAGGTTACAGGTAAACACTTCGTCCTCGTTAACACTTCGTCGATTTTTTCAAAAGTTTATAAATGATTTAAAATGTGAAGGTTTGTTTTTTAAATGTTTATTCGTATCAATATCAACTTATTAAATCCTCATCGGCGAAGTATTAACATTAAACTTACACTTAGAGATAAAAACTAGCACGAAGAAATTGGAAATGTATATTTTAAAATATTTTCTTGATTTTTATTCCGTGCTAAGCAAGGAACTGATAGATATATCCTAGAAAACTGAGTCCTAGATTTTTATATATACATATATCTATACTGAAGAATACTTTATTACATTAAAAATGGAAGAAATTGTCAAACGACAGTATTAAAATTATTCTATAGATCTTAGTTTTATATATTTTATAGAAAAAAATATATATATATCTTTCATAAGAAACTTGCCAAGAAATACTAAAATACTAAGATTTCATCACGCCTATCGCATAATGATTAAAATAACTAAAAAAATGCAATTATATAATCATAGCTTTATGGAATATCTTATTAAATTGCATTAATTGGAAGTGCACCATAATTTTTGAAAAAAAGAAGGTAAAAATTATTGTTATAATTCTAAATTCTATTTCAAAAATTAATGCTAAGTTATACTAGTTATATATCGAATTATATTTATAATTTTTCAGATAAAAACAATTTTTTATTTTATCCTAACATCTCGGTTACGCCAAATCCCAAGTTAATCCATGTTTATTAAATTAATCAGAGTTTTGGTCGACGTCGTCTCTTTCAGAGCGACGCACGGCGGTGAAAATCGAATCCCTCTGTCAAAATTCTCTAGATGTACAAACGTTCATTGCGCTATGTGCCGGTTAGATGGCGTGTCTTTTCGACGCGATTAAAATGGCCGAAAATTGATTTTTTACCGTCTTCCCCTCCGGTCGCAATTCCCCTGTTCGCACACTCGCAGGATCAGGTGTTCTGTCAACGACAAGTAGCCGAGACAGTGGACGTTCGAGTAGCCGCGTGCGCTGAACAGTTCACGGCGCGATTTCGCTTCGACGCTCGGCGTGCCACGCGTGATCCGCGTGAAGCTCACTCATTTCCTCGCACCCTTTTCTCGCCGCGTTTTCGCAGATTCCAAGCGGCAAAATGAGTACCCTGGGCCAACACAACTGCGTTCTGTGCGACTCAAAGCTAGATTCCAAAGAGGCACTGCAAGACCACTTTAGGTACGCTCGTCGTCGAGTCATAAGTTGGATGATTCATGAGAGATTCACGGAGTCGGTCAGAGCCGCGACTCCGTGACGTTATCGTCGTACACGCGTACGCGGCGATGTTTTCCGAGCGAGACGCGCCACGGAACGAGGGGATGATCCGAGGGAACGCGTCGAACGGTTCAAAACCGTGGATTTACCACGTATTTACCACGTGCATATACGAGTTGTTATAGTGGTATAGAGCAGTAGATTCCTTGGGGAAATTCTTGAAAAATGAAATTAATTATTGGAATTTAATGAAAAAAATTAGATACACGAAAATAAGATTTAAATAAAATTGGGAATCAATTTATTGCTTTATTATTCGATTTGTTTCAGAAACAAGTTTCGACTTTTCAGCTCTACCTTCTATTTGTGGTTTTACTAATCCTTTATTGAACTATTTTCTTTTATTTTATTTCAACTATTTTCTGCAAGCAACTGTATATTAAATTATTAAATATTGATCTTTAGAGGACGGCCAGGTTTTTTTTTTTTACGAATTTTACAATTTTTGGTTTAATATTTATGCTAAAATGTTATTTTATGAAAAATAGGTCTAAAGATTGAATTTAGTATTTATTATTAATACTTCAAATAAGTTTTTCATGTCTGATGATAGAAAACATGCGAATAAGGAGATAGACATGCGCGGACAGCCAGTGAAAAACAAAAACAGTGCAGACACTCAGTGCGACATATGCGGTCAATCGTTCGATACAATACCGGCAACTATAAGACACAGGTTTAAGGTGCACTCCAATTCGCCGACCAAGTTCCACTGCTCCTATTGCGGAAAGCAGTTTCCTCTAAAGGTAAACGCTTTACAACACTTCTTTTTGTCTTTCACTCTCTTACTCTTATAATAATTTCATGAAAATATCGTTGCTCAGAATCACAGGGATAATCATCAAATGTCGCATGACGCGACTGAAAGCGAGAATAAAGCTCAACACAGAAAATGCGAAGAGTGCAACGTGATATTCTACAACGAGAAGGCACTGAATTACCATTATCGGTCCATTCATAAAAGGTAGTGTCTTCGCGCTCGAGTTATCTTCAAGATTGCATATTTATGAAATCATCTGATGCTTGTACTGATTTTCAGAATGGTATACATGTTCCAACCGATAGCCACTCCTCCGCCCAGCAACAAGATCAAATTGAATTCTATGAACGACGCATTGAGCGTATATTATTGTCATTTGTGCGGCGTTGAGTATGTTATAAAGTTTAATTTGCAACAGCACTTGGAGAAGATGCACACGCAAGTAAGAAAGATAAATATATTATAATATAGATATATATTTTAAAGATTAACATTTTTTGTTTTAAATGTCCCTGTAAAATAGAAAATAAATGATTCTAGAATACAATTAAAGAATGTAATCGATAATTCTAATATAACTCTGTTTGAAAACTCAGATATCTTTGTACGATGCATTGTTTCGCAGGAAGAAAGAGAGATGATGCCGGAGGATTTGATCAAGTGTACGGTGTGCTCAGCATTGTTTTGCAACAAGAAGGCCTACAACGTTCACAACACCTATCATCAGCCGGATGATTTATATGTAACTTCCGAGCAGCAGAGGATGCAAACGGTGACCAAAATTGACCAGGACTTCGATATTAGGAGGGTGGAGTCTACGGCTGAAAAATTTGTACCGCGATCTAATGTATTTAAGAGGGTGCTTACGGACACGACAGAGGTAAATCATAGTTTCACGTTATTATTCTTTTGGTTATAATCTCAGTATTGAGAACTTGAAATAAACATCCGACAGAACTAGAATTGTGTAATAGTATATGATATTGTAATAAATTATATGTAATTGTATATAGATATAATTAAATTTAACGTAACTTAATATATGCAACAAGATACAATTTAACATAGTAAATTATGTAAATTTAGCCGGAAAAAATACAGAAGATAGAAATTAAGCAAGAGATAAAGAGAGAAAGGTCCATATCTCTGGATGATTCTGCGTGTACCAACGAATCCAGTGATTCCGAGAGCGACGTCCCATTGGAGCAAAGGATTACCAGCTAACGGAGGTTTTTCTATCTGAATATAAAAGATTATCCTTATCTCTGACAACTCCTTGAGAGAACTTTGATGTATGAAAGATTTACAAATTACTGCTGCAATCTTGATAGTTGTCAAACTTGATTTCGAGCTTTCTCTTTACAATTGTTATTATACATATTATACAAATTAGGAAAGTGTGAAATTGTAGAAGGGCACGTGTATATTCATTTTTCTTTTTGACACGGTTCAAGAAAATATAAAAATAATTGTAATAATTGAGTATAGTTCTATGATTGTGTTGAAGTACAGGAACCCGATTCTCTAACTAACTAGTACGAAAAATTTTCGCATATGAAAATAATGCTGCGCGGACATTAATTAATATATAATTTGAGATCTTAAATAATAATTGTCCATGCAGCATTATTCTCGTATGGGCACAAAATTATGCGACGAAATTTTATATAATAAGAAAGCGAGCACGTTTCCTAATTGAATAATTTTGTTTATGTTATATTAAAAATGTATTAAATATAAATACACACACTTATACATACACATATACACTGTACACAATGTCTGTAATTACTGTGTCATCTTTCGAGGATAGCTCCCAGTGTCATGCGTCATTTATGCAAAATTGTTGTTTAGAGGGCACTTTTCCTAATATTTCGTTGCGCGCTTAGCAAACACTATTTTTCCTAGTCAAATCATGTGAATACACACTACGTTGTAGATTTTAATTAATTTCTCATTAATGTGACAGTTACAAAACAATAAAGGACTTTTTTTATTCAATTGAGACGTTTTACCTACTACGAGAGATGGTGTGGTACGTACTGGACACTCTGTACATTAAAGATACACGATATATATATTTATATATTGCATTTAGAAGATATATATGCATACATCTTCTGAGCATGATTATATTTTTTTATTTTTTTTATTACGGTGTGCATGTTTAGCGAGGTGAACATATTTTACATTGTTTGCTGTTTTCTCCGCCCTTTTCACACAATTTGTATTACAAATTTGTATGTATAGAAAAATATATATATACGTATATAGATCTATAAATTGGGAACAGTACCCCTTTCGATTCCCGCTGCGTAGTAAAAAAATCCAGCTGTAATTCATAAGATCGCGCCGTCCCTAGAGCTCTCCGTCGGCGAGTCCACCAGATTTCCCTAGGCCTTAGAATCTTTGAGGCGCGCCACGTTGGCGACTTCCGGCGTCGGCCACGGAAAAGGTAAGGCGGCCATTTTGCATTATCGGTTTTCGCGTGAGAGTGCGTGTGTGCGTGTGTGGTGTTACGACTGCCGAGATCCTGCGTACACTTGAGACGTCGAAGTCGAGGATCGCCTTGCACAAGCAGGGTCAGCGCCGCGAAAGCGACAAAAGTTCTCCGACAAATCCGGCGGGAAGATGGGCCGCAAGAAGAAGAAGCAGTCGAGACCCTGGTGCTGGTATCCTTTTTGTCACCTCCCAGGGAGCGCGGCAGCGGCCAACGGCGACGATGACGACGAGCTGTGCGGCGGTCGCTTTTACGTAACCGTATTTTGGGATCGTGACGTTAGCCGCGCGTTCGCGCGGGGAAACAACGACCGCGGTCGGTCGGTCGATTTATGGCGACGGACGACGGGATCGTGCCCTCCGCGGAGACTTCGCTCGTGGCGAGCGCGGCGTCCGCGGAAAGCGGGGAGATCGATACGCGATTTTCCCCGCGTCACCGCGGACACGCGACATCGCTGTGTATATGTGTACGTGAGAGAGCGGCAGCTGTTTCCCGCTGTCCTCGGCCTCGTATTCACGCCGGCACATTACACGATGATGTAACGCGACCGAAGGTCTCCCATGCGGAAGCGGATCGATGTTTCCCGTCCCGCGAAATTGGGAACGATTTTTCGTGTCTCTGTTTCTCGGTTCTCCCGTTTAGGTGTACCGCTTAGGTTTCTTCAGCTCTGGTTCTTTACCAGAGTTTTTATGCGGGACAAAAGTATACAGGATTTCTTCCGTGATTTGTAAAAATATTTGAGTACTGAGAGACCTCTCAATTAAATATAAACTTTCCGTAAAAAATGTACTGAGAGGAATCAATGGAATTTATTTCGTGTGAAATCGAGTAATCTATGAATGGATTCCTTGTGACAAATAGTCAGAAGTCGGAGAGTGGTGTAGCCTTGTAGCGACTTGCTTTGAGTAGTGTTCAATCTGCAAAATCGAATGAAAAACTTATGGAGTTGAAAATTATTTGGGACTTGTTTTGTAAAATTACAAGCTTCATCTTAGGTTTTTAAGTTATTTATTTAACTGTTTAAATTATGAAAATGGAAGGAAAAATTGACATCTGTAACGGTTTACAAAGTTGGCTTAAGTAATAATAAATAAAAATGATAAAGGTTTCAATGATTAAATATCAAATTGAAATATAAAGGAGCAAAAGAGCTATCAGTTTGTGTTGCAAATAATTCATATTTTTTAAAGTCACTAAAACGTTAAAATAATTATATTTAATGCAAAATTTATTTTGAAAATTAAAGATAATTTTGAAAAAGTCTAATTTTAAAGAACAAGTCGTGATCTTTGTTAATTTATCTTGTATTTTTTTGCAAATTATAAATTTCTCTAGGTACTTATTATTTGTGGCGTTACTCGTCTAAGAGACTTGATTTAATGTATATAAAACTAGTTATTAATGAAATCATATTCTGTAAATTTCCTTAACACGATACTTTAAAAGGTATTGCAACCGTGAATTCGAAGACGAAAAGATTCTTATTCAACATCAGAAAGCGAAACATTTTAAATGTCACATATGCCACAAGAAACTATATACTGGACCAGGGCTCAGCATACACTGTATGCAGGTAAATAAAATTACATACCTATGTTTATGTTTTATCTGTTTAATATTTCAAGATTGATACAAGCTCCGTCTTTACAGGTACACAAAGAGGCAATAGACAAAGTACCGAATTCATTGCCAAATCGTAGCAATATTGAGATAGAGATTTACGGAATGGAGGGCATACCACCGAATGACGCAAAGGAACATGAGAGACAGCGAAACGGCGGCAGACCTGGCTCGCCGTCGTCTGGCGAAGATGAACCAGTACAGAAGAAGGCGAAACCAGAGGGTCTGTTGGGTTCTGCGCCTGGTGCGATGCCTGTTATGGCGGCCGGTCTACCTGGGATGCCACCACAGCCAGGTATGCCTCCGCAGCCAGGAATGCCTCCGCTGCCCGGTATGGCACCGCATCCAGGCATGGCACCACACCCTGGTATGCCGCCACATCCTGGTATGCCTCCTATGCATCCTATGATGCCGATGGGTCACGTAGGACCTCCATTCATGGGCCCAGGGTATGTATTTAGGTTCTTTGATCAACTATATATTATATATTTTAAATGTATTCGTATTAATTTCATTCTTTAAATTCTTATCTCTTCTCGGCTATGAATTTCCAACTACTCAATGCTGTAATTTATCTAGAATCTGTACAAATTATGTTTTATAGCTTTTCAAATGCTTTTTATCTTTATATTCCAGCAATAATAGATAACAATCATCTTTTTTTGTAAGGGGCTAATTAGCCCCAGTAAGCATTCTTTATGTCAAGTAACCTTTGTCTTTTTTTCGTCCATAAACGTCCATTAATAATCCTTATCACAAACGTTTATATGTTAAAAAAAAGGCAAATAACGAAATGTAAACTCTTTCACATAACTGAATTTTTTTCTTTTCTAGCATGATGCCTGGTATGTCAGGCATGCCTTCTGGTATGCAACCGCCAGTTTCAGGCGCATCAATGCCGCCGGCGCGTCCGCTGTTCCCGAGCGCTGCAGTCGTCTCGACAGCAGCATCGACGGCAGCGTCGGTTACTGGATCCGCACCTCTTGGCACAGATTTCAAACCGATTACATCGATAGCCAGTGGTAGCGGTTCCATAGGCCCAGTTAAGCCGACATTCCCCGCTTATAGCAGTGCTGGCGAATCTGGTGCTACCGTAGGCGGCAATAGTCTCCTCAGCGGCGGCGATCAGAAAGTGAATCTTATTGCGACCACCGGAGCCGCCAGTAAAATCATTCATCCTCCGGAAGATCTCAGTTTAGTAAGTTTTAATTTTTATTATTTACAAAAAAATTTTTAAACATAAATCGAATATAGTTTTAGTATCTTGGAAATAGTTCCTTGAATAATGGGATCTAAAGCAAAATAGATTTTAAATCAAGGATTCTCGTTTTAGGAGGAAATTAGGGCAAGATTGCCAAAATATCAGCGTCGACAAAACGATGACTCTGGACGATCGACACAATCAGAGGCAGCAGCAGCGGCAGTGAGCCAGCATCAGCAGCAGGCCGCCGCCCTGCAACAAGCAGCAGCGCAGCAGCAGCAAGCGGTGCAACAACAGCAACAGCAGCAGCAGGTGCAGCAGCAAGCGGCTGCAAACGTGGCGGCGGCCGCGTTTCAGGCGGATCAGCAACAGCGGCAGCAGCAGGCGGCGGCATTGAACGCATTGCAGCAGCAGCAACAAAGGTTCCCGCGGCCGCCGCAGGCGGTCATGGTACCGGCCTCAGCCGCAGCAATGCCAGTTAGCTCGGTTGCGTTAATGGCTCCCCTAATGCGACCCACCATGACTCTAGCCGCGCCTGCTCTCATTCATGGAGGTAACATGATGCGACCGCCCCCCATGGGCCTGCCACCAGGTAAGTGTCTGCGGGTTTGAGCTTTACGAGAAACTCTACCCGCCACCCCCTTTAC
>VBVQ01004322.1:0-15184 GCA_011636635.1 Tetramorium simillimum | reverse complement strand
AGAGACAGTATATATATATATATATATATATGTATGTACACAGCCAGAAAATCTATAATTGAAACTATCCTCGCGCAACTTTCGACGCGTTCTGTATACCCGATGGAAAAGTAACAATAACATGAACAATGACTATCTCCTCTACACGCGATCCCTTATTTCCCACAGCGCTTGGTCGGACGAGGGATGCCAGATACAAAAGACCAACGAAACTCACACCATTTGCGAATGCAATCACCTGACGAACTTCGCCGTGCTGATGGACGTGCACGCCGTCAGGCTGGACATCGCCCATCAGGTCGCCCTGCAGATCATCACGTATATAGGCTGCATCATTTCCGTCGTCTGCCTCGTCCTGGCCATTCTCACGTTTCAATTATTTCGCGGACTGAAGGTAATGTATATAACTGCGCGGGCGCCGATCGATCGGCATTCAATCGCGGCGAAATGGAATTTTTTGTCACTCCGCCTGATCCCTGATTTGCAGTCGGACAGGACGACGATCCACAAAAATCTTTGCGTGTGCCTACTGATTGCCGAGGTACTCTTCGTTTGCGGGATCGGCCAAACTAATCAGAGGATCGTCTGCGGCATCGTGGCCGGCTTACTGCACTTCTTCTTCTTGTGCGCGTTCGCCTGGATGTTCCTCGAAGGTAAGTTATACCGAAATCAACAAATTTTTTATTCCTATCATAATTTATAATAATAATAATTGATCGTTTTATAATAATCTATATATTTCGTGTATTATACATAATTTCGTATTACGTTGCAGGTTTTCAATTATACGTCATGCTGATCGAGGTATTCGAAGCGGAAAAATCGCGGCTTCGGTGGTATTATCTGGTCGCGTATGGCGCACCGCTGCTGGTCGTGGCAATTTCGTGCATAATCGATCCACTCAGCTACGGTACCGATCGGTACTGCTGGCTGCGCGCGGATAATTATTTCATCTTCAGCTTCGTCGGACCTGTGATACTTGTTATACTGGTAATTGCTCGATGCATTATTGACTAAACAATCAATTAGGAAAACATTATTATGCAGTGTTAGCGATATAATACATTCATTATCACTCGCTTTATGTATTCTGACATGATATTTCCCTTTCAATTTTATAACAGTAATATTCAAAATAATTTTATAACAGTAATATTCAAAAGCAACGTAATTGATTTCAATTGTCATCCTTTCTAGGCAAATCTGGTATTTCTATCGATGGCGATCTATATGATGTGCCGGCATGCCAACACCACCGTGGCCATGAAAAGCAAGGAGCATTCCCGATTGGCTAGCGCAAGGTAAGCACAGTAGTCTCTAGTAGTTTGTTTCTTTTTTTTTTAGTATATCACCATAAATTCCAAACTGTATATACCGTGTACCAATCGAGTACGTCCGTTGTCCGTCACGTTCGAGATTTGATCCTCCCGAAGAGTAGCAATCGAGATGTTTGTTTGGTGCTTTCGGTTTACACGTTCGCAAGCTTTACTTGCTTAAAGAGATCTCCCGAACGCGGATCTTGTTGTCACGCATCTTTTGGCGGCCATGCTGAATTTTTGGTTTTGGTTTTGAGTCCTATGTTTGGAATGACCGCAGATTTCGTTCGTTCGACACACCACTGTATTGCTGTGATACCTAGGATATACACGAGTATATCGTTTGATTACACAGATTGTCGTAAACATATGCAGGGTGCGCCATAGTGTTTCCAAGTTTAAAAAAACACCGTCGAAATAGTTTTCTAAGCTTGTATTTCTCATTTAGATTACTCTGTAAATTTGCAAATTATTTGTTTTGCAAGATTATTAAGTTTTATATTATATCTTACGTTCTTATTTTTCGTGACAAAGTAGTACCAAGTGTCACCAATAAGTATATATTATAAAAACTTTTTAATTTTAATAACAATTTTTAAATGCTTTAAAAAATGTTGCAAAATGTTGTGAAAGTTTTCAGTTTGTAGTTATTAAATTTTTGTTACTTTGTTATTAGATTCCATAGATTTGGAATTTTTTAGATTGTTGTATGTGTGAATAAATTTTATAGATAATATAAATAAAATATGTAAAACATATTAATTTATCTTCATTTCTTGGGAACGTTTCAGGGAAACACCTTGTATATAGTTACATTTAATTTACGGATGTTGTAAACGGAGGCATAGTCAGTAATTTGTGTGAAATGATTATAAAAAAGTCTCTTGATTTGTATAAAATCGTGAAAATACGTAAATAATTTGGTGATGGTAGTGAAAAAGTTGTTGCAATCCCGATTCGGATTATTACAGATAATATTTTTCACGATGACTGGTGTTGTAATATTGCTGTCACTGTGTGTTTCCTTGTTTACATAACTAATTGTCAACCATTTTACTTGTGATTGTTGAGCAAAAACGCCGTGCTTCAACGCGTTCGGCAAAAAAGTAATGCGAATCGAGCATTGCAAATCAGAGAATAAGCTATAATCAATTAATTAATGGTGCCGGAACAATCACCTAACTGCTGTCTTGTTTCATTTTTGTATTAAATCTTCTACCCACTTCTGTCTACACTGTTCTACATTCTTCTGCATGGCGTGGTTGGTTGGTAGTGGAAAGGAAGAGAATGCTCTTCCCAACAAATTGCAAGCGCACTTGTAAGATATTTACCATTTTTATTATTATTCACCAGTATCATACCGTTAACATCGTCATTAATCGCCATCTCGCTCGTTTCATTTGACGTCATCCTATCTTTTTTTTTTAGTCCATTTCATTTCGATTAAGCTATTCGAGTGTCATTTCACACCTGATTTTGTGAACGTAGCCGTAGACTTTAGTCTCTCACATCATACATCAATACACTCACCACCACGTGATATCGTAACACTCATAGGAATTTGTGTGCATATTGTAATTAATACATTAAAGGAATAAATATATGTATGTAAAAGCAAAGCAGTATATTTACAGCATTTGAAATTCACAAATTTTTAAATTAATAATTCCAACAGGGTAATTTAATTTTACAGATTTTACAAGTTTTAAAACCTGAATTTTAATTACAATATATATCATTCTTGAATTAGTTTAATGCATTACAAAAAAGACAAATTTTATTTGTATGAGAATTAAATTAAAAAGAATATAATTTATTATTTTAATCGTTTTAATCGTGTTTATCGTTTATTTTTGTTATAAGATGAATTATTCTGGTAATTATAATTGATAATACGATATATGTATAATTATAATTAATTTTACTATATAATTTCATAATAAATAATTTCATTTCATTTCTCGAATAAAATGTTTTTTACCAAAGATGATTCACTATTCTCATATTTTTCATCTGTCAACTCTCTTACAAGCAAACTTTTTAGGGAAACTCGTGATTTCTGTAACTAAATTTACTATTGCTATCAATTATATGTAGTATACGATAACTACAATACATATTATATATTTGTTGCATTGCATTTCCTGTGAGTAGACACGATAATTCACTGCATGTAGTATTCTCCTTAGTTTCGGGTATTACGCCTGATTTACAAGTAGATAGACGTGGAAGTACCGTAGAGATATATCCGCCTACTTGTGTAACGCCACACGTTCTAATCATAACGGTTTAGATAAAACGCCGCGATTTCGGCGACGCTCAAAGCGGCGTTCGCGTTGCCTGCAAAAATAAAAACTCCTATTCAGCATATCGCAATGCTTAAACGTCGCCGTCGACAAATCTTTGCGTGTCTCACGACGCTACGTGACGATCGCGCTATTTTTTCCCTTCGACGTCGTAATGTCAAGTATTAAAACGGTATTCTGCGATCGACTGCGAGGAAGCCTGGGATCGGCTGCAATTATCTTTATGTTTTTTTTTTAATGAGTAATTTAGGAAAAGAAAATGGAAATTACTACTGTTTAAAATAAAATTAATGAATAAAACTTTTGTAGAAACTTTTTAAAATTAGCGAGTTGTGATGTTATAACTTTTTTCAATTAGCGATAAATTAAAATGGATATAATGTTGTAAAATTGTCGAGAAAGATTGAAAATGTATAAAGTCATCATATTTGCACTAATGACGTTTTCTTCATTCGTCCTTTGAGCAGAAAATATCTCCTTATTTTTATCAAAGAATATTGAATCCACGTGTCAGTTTAAGTTTTTTATCAAATCGCTAAAGCGAACAGGCAAACTTAAATAGCACAATCGATCCAAGGTTTCCTTCGACGAGGAGACGTGACGCTTCGCGAGATTTCGTTCCTTCTGAGAAAATCATGTTTCATTGGAGCACCCACGCGACGATACGTTGGTCCCCTTTAAGCGCCGCCATCGCGATTTGTATTGTACAACAGAAACTTGGCTGGCTGTTCTACGATGTAATTTATTATTCTGTATCTTCTGATCAGGGCCTGGCTGCGAGGCGCTATCGTGCTGGTGTTTCTACTAGGTCTGACCTGGACATTCGGGCTTCTCTACTTAAACCAAGAATCCGTCGTGATGGCGTACATCTTCACCGTATTGAATAGTCTCCAGGGGCTGTTTATCTTTGTGTTCCATTGCGTACAGAACGAGAAGGTAAGGGAATACGTCGGGGCACAGAAGTCTGCCTTGATTTAAACCATTCTGGCAACATCGCCGGATGTTTCCGGAGAGAGAGAAATACAAACGACAGAAATCGGAGCTGTTTCGTAAAAATATGTAATAATTTTTACTTAAGAGTGATCCCGCGCCATTTTTTATAAGAAGAATTTGAGTTTGCATCGATACGTCTCCTGTAAGATCCATATCAATTTTATTGCATATTTTTTATAAATGATTTGTAATGGAATGTTACACAACGCTGAAAAAAAAACTGTGTAAACTTTATATTTCTTTAGAGAGTTAGTGAGTTGTAACAATTTTTTATAAATTATTTTCATTTGTGTATCAATTTTTATATCAACTTAAAATTTGAATAATTTTCTAGTGCTTAAGTTTGACATGTCGATCACGATTAATACTAATTAAGATTGCTGGAATGATAATCATGTTATTAACATCGTATTGTTTTGCTCATAAAAATCAGAACATGGAGATGAGAAAATAATCTGTCTATTAAAGCGCTGTACAATAAAGTCTAATAAAGCGCAATACAAGTTACTGGCGTTTATTTCGCGTTACTTTCGTCACCCGTAGTGGGCTCGTTATAATTTCGAGAATTTGAGAATCATATTTTGTTATCATCGCGAAAAGCACCGATATTATTTTTATTTCTCATTAAATCGGCACTAGACTTTTGAGCCTGCGAACTTAGACTGCACAACATTCTCACAAATAGTCGCAGACGGCCTTTCGATTTTGCTTAAAGATGACAAGAGACACGAATTGAATCAAATAAAAAGTAATATTTTTTCTTTATAATTTTTTCAACAATAATTTTACTCGCATATCATGGTTGTTCATTCGAGGCCGTCTGCAGGCTGCGGTCTGCAATCTCCATGTATCAGACTCGCAGAAATGCACATAACGTATCCGCACTCTGTCTCGCACAGACCTTTAGTTCTTTCTCGCACCGTTAAACTCGTTTCGTTGGGTCGGGTGGGCTCTGCTTCGCTCTTGCAGGTGAGGAAGGAGTATCGGAAGTTCGTGCGCCGTCACTCCTGGCTGCCGAAGTGCCTGAGGTGCTCGAAGACGGTGACGGGCGGCTCGGCTGGCTCCACCGGCGGCAGCGGCGGCGCCGCCGGTGCCAACGGCGGCAAGGACTTCGCCTCGCACAACACCTCGTCGAACCCCTCGGCCCCTACCACCGACAGTTCCGGACTGTCGCCTCATGCAGCCACGAATGTGGGTACCAACGTCGGCGCCACATCACCGAACAATCACAACAACCTGACCGCCACCTGTAACAATACGAATCTTTCGATAAACGTGAACCTGAACAATTTGTCGCTGAGGTCGCCGGTCGGGGCACACCAGATGCATATGATGGCACCTAGCAACCACAATAGGCATCCCGCTCAGCAAGGTATCCAAACGCCGCTTATACACCAAACCGAGACACACGGATAACGAAGCGAAGTGGAGCAGGTCGCTCCGCGAGGTCACTGTTACCGATACTGTTTATGAAAATCGAGGTCTATCATAGTCCCTCACTGTGTCCGTAACTTTTGCCGGTGTTACGTTGTTTTGATAAAACTGGCTCTTGATTTGTCATGTCTCCCTTAACTTTGCTTAATAAAGATGCAAACTGACAGTATAATACAGAGCGACGTAGTACTTGCAAAAGTTGAGACATTTAAATTTTCATAAGAATATTGGTTACTGTGTTTTATGGAGCAGCCGAAAGATTGGAATTGTAGGAGTCCGAAAGGGGAACGTGCGTCTTCTTCTCCCCCTTTTTTTCATAATGCAGTAATGACGGTGCAATACTTGATCAATTTCATAAAGTGTATTAAAGTCATTTTCTGATATTGTATATCAGAAGTCAAACTAGCGTATGTATACATGATCCCATAGGATCACAAAATGATTTCCAAGTATCGAAAATTATAAATTTTGCATTTCTCTTTCTCTCTTTCTTTTTCTTTATATTCTTTACTGGCTCTATATTCCTTTTAGTATGATTATGAGTAACACACAAGTATGATCCGTCTATAATTAATTATTACCGTTTACTTTTTGCCTGTTGCTCAGAACTTCAGCCTGCCTTCCTTGCCCCTTTACAATTGAAAGGTTACTGCGGTTAATCGTCATCTTCCCGCGTGAATTACAGTTTCTGTCTATCTCTCTGGATCCTTTCAGCGCGTGTAAATAGACCTTGATTCGTCGTGCATTTAATGTTAAACGTAGTTATTTGGTTCCCAATTTCACGCTTATGATGTATTCATTTAACAATCGAATAATAGAATTTTAACTGGAGCGTTAATGCGGTTTTTTTTCTTTTCTTAATGCATTATATTAAATTTGTTGCAGCATGTACCGTAAAAGACAAGCGGTCCTGCTAGTTTATTTTATTATTTTTACAGTAAAGCGCCTAGTAGTACATTTATGGACATTTTTCTCCTAGAAATCATTTTTGTAATAGTAGAACTTTTCGACAAACATTCATTTTTACTTCCAAATTTTTATATTATTAATATATAAAACTAACTTGTTTTAGTTATAACTTTACAATTAACAATTTCAGTCTTTGAAAGTAATTCTTGTATATTATAGAAATTTTCTTGTATATTATAGAAATTAATTTACAAAGATTTAGATTCTTCATGAATATATCAAGCTATTACTTCTTGAAAGTGAAAGTTTATAAATAATGTTAAGTGTGCATTCGGCTTTAACGTTTGAAATCGACGTGAACCTGAAAGCTTTTTTGGTGTTATCAGCAAGTCACTTCAAAAACTGACTCGCAAAACGGCAAACTAAAAGGTATTTAACGAACCGTTCAGCTCTTTCGACCTTGTCGCACTCAGAGAGTCGAAGAGAATTGGCCGACAAAAATAGAGTGAGAAAAAGAGAGAGAGAGAGAGAGAGAGAGAGAGAGAGAGAGAGAGAGAGAGAGAGAGAGAGAAAGAGAGAGAGACAGAGAAACTAGCGAAACAAAAAATGTATTCGGAAGAGAGATTGTTGAACGTGCTCGTGTATGCTGTTATAGGACAGTTTGTAGGAAAAGTCAGTCAGAGGGAAACGTTAATGTTAAAAATGATTGAAAATACGAAAAATTTCATAAATTTAAACATAGTTTTGTTCCATATTTTGCATTTTTAACATTAAATGCTTATTTCAAGTAAAAATTGCTTTGTAATTTTTTATTTACAACGTGAAGTTAATTTAAATATAATATTCTTCAGCTTACTAATATTAAATGTTTTTCCGTATTTAAACTTATCCATCTTAAAATTTTAAGAAATGACACTGAGATTTAAAGAAAAAATTTGTAAATTTCTTCTTTTTTAATTACAATTACATAAAATAACATTTGTTTTTTGCAATTAGCTTTTTTCCATGAATTCTTCCATATAATAATTTCAGTGTTAAAATTATTTAAGTAGAAGCCTCGTACATTATTTTGCGCTCGTTAAAGGAATAAATGTCATTCGGTGTTCCTTCTTGATCTCAATTTAATTCGAGCGCCTTGTTAATACGATCACGACCCAGTTGTACTTCCAATTAAGAGAATCTCTTTCAGTATTATTCAGCATTCTTTACTAAATATAAAATTATCAAGTAACAGATAATGACAATGTTCCGAGGATCTTGAACACTAAATTATTACAAATAATCTGAATTTTAAATAGTCTGAATAAATTAAAACATATTACTCGTTCAATTAACTGCAAATTGGATATTTAAAATTATTGCATTAATCACCGTGTCAAATTAATAACAGAAAAAACATATTTTAATTTCTAATAATTATCGTTTTTCTTTTCCAAAATTTGTGATGTCATATTCCTTGTTGCAATTAAATGTCACTTTATTGAGTGCTTTAGTTTTACTTTTCACGAAGCTAATTTAAAGAATTTTTTTACAAAGAATGTTTGATTTTCGAAATTTGAAGAAAGGAAAAAGAAAAGTACACGTTTTCTTATCTTTTTACAAATAAATTCGACTGAAGATATGTTGTTTCCAGATTATCGATTCGATATAATACTCGACGTCCCTATTTTGTAAATATCGCGCGGAAGGCAGGCACAGCACGAACATTCGAATTCGCACTCTCGCGAGCACGCTCGCCCGCAAGACTTCTTACTAACAGTGGTGATTTCCGTGCTTCTTATCTGGCTTCGGGGTTTGGTGTAATGCGGTTGCTGGCTACTTTGTACCCTCTTATGCCCCGGCCCGCTCCCTTTCTCACTAGGAACAGCGCGATTTCGCGCGATTCGTCATTTATTTCAGACCTTCCGGATCGTCGATGAAATCTGTGATCAAGTAAAAGGCAGTAAGTGATATAATTTTGCTGAATATTTTACACAGGAAATTTTAGCTGCAGTTGCAGTTGAAGTAATCTGGTAAGTCAAGTTAAGTAATAGTTAAATATTAATAAACAAATTAAATTTTTTTACTGAATAATGTGATGAGTTTTTAAATATAATACACTATTTTTCATAGAGTGTTTCAAAATTCTTAATTATATCTCTTTGATAATTTTTGAACTTATTTATAAGATGAATTTGACTAATTTGATTTATTAAATAAACCATACGCTTTTAATTTAGCTATAAAAACATCACAATTATCATTGCATTTTAATATGAAGAAAAAACTAAGAAAACATGAGTTTGACTTGTCAGTTACTGCCTTTCTTCTTTTAATCAAAGTAGAAATAATTTCGAATGTGCGTGGAATCGTAACATCAGATATAATCATGATTTACGATCGTCCTCGTTATCGCCTTATATACCTTCTGTCGTTAACTCTTTTGCTCATCATATTTGATATATCAGATGAGTTTTATTTGATCAGCAAGATGATGATTACTCATTTATTACAGCTGATATTCAAAGCAAAATACTATGATAATCAATCTTATTTATAATATTTATGTTCTTAAGAAAATTATATTATTAATTTATTGTATAATGTGTAAATTTTCTATTTAAAGTATTACGTATAAATTATATTTTTCTATTATTTTTTATAGCAGAGACACAATTTTTCCATTTCTGCATAATTTGAAGATTTATAAAATATAATTTCTTAAAATATAAAAAGTTGAGAATAGTAAAGATTGAAATAATAAGAGACTGTTGGTATTTATCGCGACGTTCTTGTGTAAAGACTTATTTTAATTTTAGTAATTATCCGTACTACTTTATTCGCATTGTCAACCAGATCGCCCTTTCACGACGGAGTTTAAACAAACGAACTTCCGTCGACGATGGGGAAGGTATACGTTTAGAAAGATTCGTAATGTACCAGCGGACCTAATTCTAACTAGACACGCGAAGGGCGGAGTACGAAGTGATGCACTCTATGCAAGCACTTACACGTCGCATTTCATGTCGTTTTGTTCTCTTGCACTCCATGGCACTTCCGTATTCCGCCTGAACGCGCTTCGAGTAATTAAGTGGTTTTTTCTTTCCATGAACAGGCGATCGATAGAAAACGCTTTCTCGAAAATGTGAATGCTCGCGCATAACGATTATTACGTTACACTTACAACCTTGTAGCCGTTTTGCGCGAGAATTTGTGCGTTTTCCGTCGAACTTGCCCATGTTTTACACGCCGAGAAACGTACGTTTAATCCTTTGCACTTGTCATATTACCGATTGATTGATAGAATGTTACGAAAGTATATCTATTAATTAATCTTGTTACGAAAGTATATCTATTAATTAATTTTTATATCGCAACTTGAGCTAATTACATTGTTCTGTAACTTGTTAGCAGAAAAGAAAAATTCGTTCTACATTTATTATATATTATTAAAAAGCATTGTTACGAAGTTGTACACGATAAACTTAGTTGACTTCACATAAATTTTATAAAAATTAGATTAAGTAATTGCGATAATAATGGAAGCAAGAAAGAACGGTAATCGGATTTGTGCTTCAAGTGTGAAGGATTAAAAGGCGCTCAAATGCTCGCTCAGGCACTCACCCACACGATCAATCACTTAATGGAAAATGAAGGGGAAAAAAAGGGAAGGTACGGGCGAGGAAAATCCACGCGAATCAATCCGTTACATTTGTCACACTTTCACCGCATCACACATGCTCATTCACCGGCCACTTTCGCTCTTTCTCTCTTTCTCTTTATTCCTATCGTTGGATGCGTTTCGCTGATTAACGCCCGACCGCATATCCACGCAATGAGGTAAAGTATAAAGATGATTCTCAGATAACAGACGACTTTTGTTTTGTCCCTGGAAATCTCCATCCACGATCTTGTGGATTAAAAAATTGAGTCTAAAACAATCCGAACATCACTGCATTTCTACTCTCTCGAATCAATTTCTTAAATCCAGAATGTCCGTCAATTCATCAGATGATTTAATTTTCTTGCGTGTAGAGAACTTGTTTGACTTTTTCTTATCTTGAAGATCTTTCGTTCCAAGTGGAAAACTTCGCCATCTTCTTTGCCTTGTTATGAAGACGAGTCATCCAATTGGAAGGCATCGTGCAGCGATCTTTTTATGTCAGGGGTCGTAGGTTTCGTTCGGACCGGAAGTCCGGCAGTAGCGGTCGCGTGACCCGTCCCTATAGAGTCTCGAAACAGGTGCAATCACATGTCGTCCTTGCGCAACAAACTCTCGTCCGCCGAAGGGCGGAGGGAAGTGAGGCGGCGATGTGTCCGGGGAGAATCCTTCAGCGTGCGTGTCGACGTCGCGTATCTCAGAGCGCTACGTCGTAGATTTGCTCCCGCACGAGTTAAATCCGTTCCGCTTCCGGTGCCGCACGCCGCGCAAGATATCGCTGGATGTGTACAGCGCCCATATCTCCCATGTGTCCGCTCGTGTCGCGTGAAATCTACGCGCCCCTTCTCCCCGTATCCACACAATTATGTATCCTAATTGGCGCACGAGGTCTCTTTTGTCCCGTTGCTTCATCGATCGAGAGGCTTAAGGTGTTCTCAGCCAAGTGATTTCAATTTGAATTACAGCGTATTTATGGACAAGAATATAGCCATATTTTTTGTTAATAAAGCTGGCTTTAAATGTCACTTTTTAATTTTTGATATTTCATACTTTGATAATTGGAGACCAAATTATTTTTTTTCCATCTAAAATATAAAAATATAAATAAATTGATAAAATTTATTTGTTAATTGAAGAAGTTTAAAATAACGAGTACTATTTGGATTAGAATCGCACAGAGTTGAAAGGATTGAAACAAATAATAGAGATATATTAATTCTGTTCAAGATCTTCCAAAGAAGTAGCAAATTCTCAAACTCTTTAATTCGCGATTTTCACATCACGGCAAATCCATCCAATTTCTTCTTCTGCAATTCTGTGAAACGAAATTGTTTCCAAAATCAATGCGATTGTTAGCTGAGAAACCTTTTGTTTACTGACCCGAATCATCCACGTTGAATCTACGCAAATGTTTCAATCATTTGATAATACATCTCGATTTTTCGGTCGGTGATTACGCATGGGATAATTATCCAGAGAATAATCCATTCATTCATACACGTATACACTAAATCACGAGCGACACTGACAGGGCTGGCCCTGCCCATCAGTAAACGAAGGGTTAAGGGGGAATGGCGGATTGGTTGCTTTTGCAGTATTTGGTATCCGGTCGAAGCTGGGCGATAGTCGATAGGCAGCCGGCAGTAACGGTGCCGGGTGAACCCGCCTCGACCGAGGCTCACATCGTGGCCACCCTGCCGTACGCACGTCACGCCTTCTTACCCTCAGCTCCCAATATCCCCAAATCTGCCACTGCCACTTGGGGCCACCTTAACAAAAACCTCATGTGGAAGGTAACTAATTCACCGCTAAATTCGCTCGCTGTGTTTCTCAACTTCGGGGGCGGCTCTAAAACGAACTTTGTAATCATTTATACTTTTATATCATTACACCTTGGCAGAAAGTATAAAGCACTTTTACTTAATACAGAGATAAGTCAGAGATTAATAGATTATATTTATACTATTTAAATTACGAAAATATCTTGAAATTTGTTGTAATTAAATGTAAAAAATTCACCGTGTTGCTCTAAATGATTTCTTTACTTTTGAACAATATATGCAAAAGTCTAACAGCATCGAACTACGGTGTTTCGAAATCACAGCTTCGTATTTGCGAACATTTCACTGATATTATGGTCCGTACGTTTGCAAGGATTTGCTAAACCGCTGTTTCCGCATTGATGATATCCTAAGTACGATCTTCACGTTGGCAAGCAATTTGCGTTTACAAGAGCCAACTATGGTCTTTGTATTTGCAAGGATCTTGCATTTGTGAGAAGTACACTAATTGAGTATATAGTCCGCGCGTTTGCAAATACCTCGAAAACCACCATCCTCGTATCTGTGAGCATTTAGTTATCTCTTGCCAGAAGAGTATCTAATTATCACCTTAACATTTGTGGAAATATAAAGACGTCACTAAACTAAATTTTGTGGTTTTAAAAGTCCTGCTTGTTAAGTATATATAACATAAGTAATATTTTTGCCGAAAGTTTCGCTAAAACTAGAGCCGTCTCCGGTACACCGTGTGTCTTTTGGTCTCTCTTTCTCTCTCTCTCTCTTTCTCTCTTCTTTTATTTCTGCATGGTGTGCGGTATTAATTTTCACTCATGCACAGCACCTAGTCACCCTTACGCATCCTAGGAGTGAACCTGATCCGAATATTGAGCATGGAGATGCGGACACACTTTGTCGACGTGTAAAGTGAGATTATTTTTCATGTTTGCGGCATAGCTTGCGCCATAATCCTCCGTTTGCAATCTTTCTCCAATCTTTTTCTGTTACATCAATAGGATTGAAACAAACGACATTTTTCTGTAATTTAGAAGAAACGAAACAGATTTTTTGTCCAAGTATAAATTATCTGTTCTTTTATTTTCGAGTTACAAAATGATGATATTTGTTTCAATATCTAAATGTTGAATTTAAAAAATAAATTATATCATGATATTTAAAACCTTTCTACTTTATTTGCAAGTAAATAATGAAATCGTATAAATTATTGAAATTAATCAACTCCTTCATTTATGAAGGAACGAGACTTATTTAGTGAATATATATTTATTATAAGACTTTTATTCTTATTCTTTAACTTTTTTTCTTTAATATACTAAGTATTGTTGTATTTCTTTTTTTATATTTTTATTTTTGGAGATACTCATTAAGTTACCCCGATATAGCCAAACGCGGTGATTGATGAGCACCGACTGAAGTAAAACCAGAAGAGATGGAGATGTTATGGAATAAGCCATGTCGCTCTTCCGGTATCTGCCCCTGCCCCTTTCTCTTTTTTTCTTATTCTAATGCGCGTCCGGCGCGCGGGAACAAATGCGAATACACGGTTATGACGTTTTATATCAGAACACAGTGCTCCATTTATCCTGTCATGAATTGTGTGTAGCTCATCTTGTGTGCCTTGGTTTACGTTGCGTGTTATTTTTTTTTTTTTTTGGTTGCACAATGAAGAGAGGAGGATGATTAACCGTGAAATACGGTCCTCATGCAACGCGAGTGGAACCTTCTCGCTCGTCTCTCCTCTCATGCATGCGCGATCATCAATTGAGCCGTTTCATTTGAAAGTAGCATGAATTAAATATAATTAAGCTAAATAAAGACGGAGAGATTAAAATAATGTACCTATCTTTATAAACACCTTTTGTGGTGAGATTTGTGGCACATGTGATTTAAATGTTGTAAGTAAATCAAGTGTGCTACGTAGATAAAGTATAGCTAAAGTCAGTTTACAATGTATTAAATGTTATTAAATTAATATTTAATACCTTCAACATTCTTTAATCGATCGAGCAGTGAAGTAAGCGGCTCAATTGGGCAAAATCCCGTGAGTTTAACACTTTCGCGTCCGATATAATCCCATGCGTTTGAATAGTTAATAGTACTGTGATAAATTATTGAATGTAATTTTTTTATAAAATTTTCATTTTTTAATTTTCATATACATATATTTCATTCATCTTTCATTCACAAATTATTTTCGTTTATCCAAGATACAGCTTACGTTTAACATTCGTTATCAGGTATGCATTGTTATCGTTCACACATAAATGTCGTATATTTCTAAAAATCGTCAATAAAGTTCATTTCAACGTTAATGTACAGACTTGAATGGATGCGAAAGTGTTAACGCCATCATTTCGTATCCTACATACATTGGCCCGTCGTTCTAACGTCAACTTTCTCTCCGCAGAACATTTCTTTTAAGTCCTACTCCCGCGACTCCGGACACGGCGGCTCCGAACAGGAGGACTCCCCGAGGACGCACAACACCCTGACGCTCGGCCACTCCGGCAGGAGACGCGGGCCGAACGACGCCGGCGAGATGAACACCGGTACCACCAGGACGATCGGCGGTAGGCGCGCCGCGATGCCGTACAACCACACGTACACCGAGATCGTGGACGGTCGCGGTAACGGCGGGGTCGCCGGGCATCATCAGCTGCACGGTCACCACGGGCAACACGTGCACCTGCCGCGCGGCCTCACCAACGAAGACGACCCAGTGTACGAGGAGATCGAGCGCGGCAGGTGCACGTGTTGCCCGTGGTGACCGTGCAGCTGATGATGCCC